>JANAVB010028618.1:1161935-1226935 GCA_029216955.1 Iris pallida
TGTCTTTCCTATGTGGCAAGATAAGAGCATCTCCAACCCTATTGTGACTTTGGAAAAAAGTTAATGCCATATAGGAATGACAAAATTTTATTCAAAAGTTCTTCTCCAATGCAATTGTCAAGTCAATTGTGAAGCTTATGTGGCAAAAATTAAAGAAGACATTGTGAAGTTGATTGTCTTGTTCTAGACAATGCACTTGACAATGTATTCTCTTCCATGTCATCAATTATGAATAAAAAATATTAGAAAAAAGAAAGAAGATGAGTAGTTGTCTTAAAAGTTGCCTTGGAAGTTGGAAAAAATACTTTTTATTGTCTTCTCAATACTTTTGCATTGGAGAGAGTTTTTCTATCTCATTGTCTTTTGAGATATAATTTTGCCACAAAAACAAGACATTGTCATGTGGCTCATGCCACATAGGAGCCACCTAAGACTCACAACACTTATCAAGACAATAGGGTTGGAGATGCTCTAATAATCATACAAGACAATGAGATAAAAATGTGTTCTCCAATATAAAAGTTTGAGAAAACAATAAAAAAAAAAATTCAACTTCCAAGACAACTTTTTCACTTCTTATATATATTTTTATTCATAATTGATGATGTGGATATAAAGTCATTGTGAAGTGCATTGTCTAGATCTAGACAACCAACTTCACATTCTCAGCCATGTCATTTTTATGTCAACTTCACAATTTATTTCACACTTGTATTGGAAAAGTACTTTTGAAAAAAATGCTTGTCATTCATAACCATTTTTTCCAAACTCACAATAGGGTTAGAGATGCTCTAAGGCCTCGTTTGGTTCACGAAAAGGAAATCAATTCCCACGTATTTTCCATGGGGATGGGAAAGTAGAATTCCTATCAAATTTCCTTTCCTATGTTTGGTTGGTGTAGGAAAGGAAAGAAAAAATATATCATTGTTCCAACAATATCCAATGTCAACATAATTATAATGAAGAGTTAATTGGTAAAATAGGTAATAAATCAAGGCTACTTTTGTCATAATGTTTGGTAATTAATGTTGGGAAAGGAGGAGGGAAAATGAATCCCATGGGTCATGAGAGGAACCATTTTCCCTCCTATTTTCCTCCATGTCAGGAAAGTGTTTCCCAAATTTGTGGCTACCAAACAAAGGAAAGGAACAAGTTTCCTTTCCGGATTCCTTGAATCCGTGAACCAAACGAGGCCTAAGAGCATCTCCAACCCTATTGTGAGTTTAGAAAAAATGGTTGCCACATAGAAATGACAAACTTTTATTCCAAAAATTCTTCTCCAATGCAAATGTAGAATAAAACATGAAGTTGACATGGCAATGACATGGCAAGGAGAATGTGAAGTTGGTTGTCTAGATCTAGACAATGAACTTCATAATGGCTTTGTCTCCACATCATCAATTATGAATAGAAATATTTATAAAAAAGTTGAAGAAGTGGAGGAGTTGCCTTGGAAGTTGGAAAAAATACTTTTTATTGTCTCCTCAATACTTTTGCATTGGAGAGAGTTTTTCTATCTCATTGTCTTTTGACATATAATTTTGCCACATAAACAAGACATTGTCTTGTGGCTCATGCCACATAGGAGCCACCTAAGACTCACAACACTTAACAAGACAATAGGGTTGGAGATGCTCTAAGAGCATCATTAGTAGTTGGGACTCTCCAATGCAATTTGGAGCCCAAAATTTCAAAAAAAAGGTAAATGTAGAATGGGTTGGGTTTGTATGAGAATAGTAAGAAATGATAAAGTGAGCTCCGGTCCCAAAAATTGTGTGGTCAAAATTTAATGTAGAAAAAAAATAATATAAAGTTTAGAATCTAGAAAGTTGGGCTCCAAATTGGAACTTACTATTCTACAAAAAGAATTTCTACAATCTAGAATCTAGAAATTGGGAGGCCCAACCCTTAGCACCCATGGATGGGTTGGAATCGAAATTGTAAAAATTAGAACTAGAAATGAGACTTATTATTCTACAAAATGAGCTCCTACATTCTAAATCTAGAATCTAGAAAATGGGATGGGGGCTTACTAATGATGCTCTGAAAAGTATAAAATAGTGATGAGACGTAAATGGGGGATATTTAGTAAAATATTGCTAAAAAGTAAAGATAGTGATGAGACGTAAAAATAAAAATAATAAATAAGTAATATATAAAGAAAAAGAGGAAAGAAATGTGCGACATATGTATGTGGGATGTATCTGTAGCGTACAGGGGAGAGAGAGAGAGAGAGAGGGGGGCTGTCTTCTTCTTCTTTTAAAAGCAAAGAGCAAGCTCTCTCTCTCTATACTTTCTTCTTACTTTCTTGAGAGAGTAAGAGGGATCCATCGACCTCTGCTGCTCTCGATAGAGAAATGGCGGACTCGAGCGACTCCTTCTCGATCGACGTCGAGAGGATCTCCTTCGGCGGAAAGGTTAGGGTTTCCTCCTCCCTCTCCCTCTCCCTCTCCCCAACCGTTTCCTTTGAAATCGCGCGG
Source organism: Iris pallida (assembly GCA_029216955.1). Taxonomy (NCBI): domain Eukaryota; kingdom Viridiplantae; phylum Streptophyta; class Magnoliopsida; order Asparagales; family Iridaceae; genus Iris; species Iris pallida. The sequence goes on from JANAVB010028618.1 coordinate 1,164,416, forward strand.
GGTTCATTCTTGATTTCTTGCTCGCGGCGACGAGAGATTCCCGACTTCTTCTTGTTCCGATCCTTTGTATCGAGGAGCGATTCGGGAGTTTCTTGATGGATGTTTTTTTTTTTCTACAAGCACTAGTGCTCGATTTTAACTACTTCCAAATTTGGGAGTTATTTAGAAAGAACTAGGGAAGAAAATAGAAAAAAAAAAAAACACACACAAGGCTCTCCAAAATGCTTTCTGAACCGTTAAGATACAGTGTTACTGAAAAAGGTATTTGTTGCACGGACACCGCACTTATTTTGGTGTGTCCTACTGCTTTTTGGAGTGTCACTGAATCCTGTGTCCGATAACAGTGACATAGCGCAGTTTTTTTTTTTTTTTTTCTGTGTGTGTGTGTGTGTGTGTGTGTTTCGCTGGGATAAAGCTTTTCCTCTGCAGGGGCCTTGTGCAGTAAACCCCCTACGGGCGGTCCTCCGTCGTCGTCAAAGGGGGGGGGGGGGGGGGGGGGAGGGGGGGGGGGGGGGGGGTGGGCGTGTTGCAAAATGTACAATTGGGAGCTGCAGCCTAAACATATTTCTATCGTCAATAGTGACATAACATGTTGCTAAATGTATAATGTCATATTTTCGTATGGGGATTCAAACTGGTATTTGGATGTTATTGATGTTTGGCACAATCGAATCAGTGCATTTCCGGACAGGACAGTGAGGACAGCATCCTAGAATGGAGCCCCCTCGACAGGGATGTCATTTACACTTCACCGTTTAGCGACATCTATGGACCGGTTCCGAGGTGTTACCGGTTTTTGTTGTGTACGTATAAAAACTTATTGGAATGACATCTCTCCTTGTATGGAATGAAGGTTGTTAGACTTTTGATGCCGTGCACTTTTGATAAACGTTATGGAGATTTCGGTATAGTGGTTATCTAGTATGCATTATGCAGTCACAAACACGAATCGTGCCTGGTTGTGGGGGAGGGGCGACGTGAAACTAACTGACTAACTAACTAAAATTTTAATTAAACTATAAATTGCAATTTTTCGAAAGCGCCCCTAGCTCTGCCAATCCTAATAAGATATTAGAATTAGGTCCAAGGTACAAGACTGTCACAAACTTCAAGTGGTAATAAATGAAAAAACCATTCAAGCCAGGACGCATTCTAGAGAAAAGGTACGTGACTAGCAGTCTCAAAATACTAAATACAAGTTTTTACATCCCAATACCACCGAAAATCTCTACCAAGTAGTTCTGTTGTCGTAGTTGGAAGTGTCCTAAGACATGGAACGTAGCCTTATTTTATTATAAACGGGGAAAAAACTGCATTGAAGTGGCTATAGTATATATTAATAACTAGGACACAACACCTTGAGGTTATAACAGGATTATAAACATTATATCGTGTTTTTGGTTTCATGTATAGAAACAACATTTTGTAAGTGAGAGAATTAGTACTGATATAAGTACTTAATTTTGCACCAATGAAATGAAAATAGCGGATGCCAGAGGAGAAGCAGTTGGAAGAGAGAGGGGAAAGGGTTGAATCGTTAGGAAATAGAAATATGCGAGTAAAATATATCCGCTATGGCGATACGTATCTGCTAAGTATTAGAATGTGTGTGAGTGAAACATGGCTATAACACCTCCATGAAAGTGTCAGTGCAACTTAGACTCTACCTTTGCAATATCAATATTCTCTTTTTCCCACATCTGCTAGTTTTTCCTTTGACAATGTTTTTAGATATGAGATTGAAATTAAAAATTGCAGAGATATGAGATCTCTTTCACTCTTTATTCCATTCATGCACCTTTGGACAGCCAAACTTAAGATTGATCGCCAAATCTTCGGATCAAATATTCTAAGGGTTAATAATATGCTTACCTAGGGTTAAATCCCATTGGAAAGGGGAAGAGGGGGGGGGGGGGGGGGGGGGTGGATATTGTGAAATTCAGAAAGACATTATAATTAAGATGGCAAGAGCCACTTTTGAGCTTTTGTTTGAATTTGATGGGATATGAATTGGTAGCAGGAGAAAATGGGACACCCTTTCTGAACAACTTATATACAAACGCTATTGAGTTTTTGCAAGAAAGAGCCTTCTGTTCAGCGTTATTTGGCTATGAGAACAACATATTCTCAGAATCCTTATCAATGAAAGCTAGCATTAACATGGACTATGATTAATGACTGATCTGAAGAGGCAAATTACTAGTAGGTGATATCGTGCAATTTCTGTTGTATTCTTAAATGTAGAGGGTAAAGACAAAATTGGAAAGTTTAAAGGCCATTACTTGATCGTGTAATATATATATATATATATATATATATATATATATATATATATATATATATATGACGTGCAAAAAAAAAAAAAAAAAAAAATATATATATATATATATATATATATATATATATATATGACGTGCAAATGACCTCTAGCCTAGTGGTTAAGAGAGATGCATGCGGCCCAAGTGGTCGGAGTTCGAGCCCCAGTGGAGGCGAGTTCGCCACAATTACCCATTGCTTCAAAATATATATATATATATGACATGTTTATCATTGTTATTCTGTAATGTAGTATCCTTGCCATTCTAGTATGCAGATCTAAAGAATTTTTTTTCTATTGGTCTACAGGAACATCATATACAGACAAGCCTTGGCTCTGTATCAGTTGCTGTATATGGAGACCTGGAAAAGACTGCACTTGTTACTTATCCCGATGTGGCTTTAAATTGTAAGTAGAAAGTACAGAAGATTTTTTTTTTATTTGCATGTCATATTTGTTTTCTTATCTTTTGTTTATTGTGGTAGCATGGTTAATATATTTCGACATGAAGGTTACAGGGAAAACTGTATGATTGAGCAGTTTTTAGATAAACTAAATGGACGGTTTCACAGTTCTTTTAATGCCTTTCTAAACCATTTCCTTCCGTATCTATAGGACAATGAGGTTATCTGTAATTTCGGTATTTGTATAAGTAAAATTATCACTTTCGACTTCACTATTACTTTTCTTCATTAGAAACATTCCTCTTTCACATGATATGCTTATTCTGTTAACCTAACTAATTGTAAGAGAGTTCCAATGTAGTCTCTCTGTTGCTTCCTCAATAAATTACTGTAACTCAATTGTTTTTTTGTTGATGTGGTCAGATATGTCCTGCTTCCAAGGGCTACTTTTTTGTCCTGAAGCTTCTTCTTTGCTGCTTCACAATTTCTGCATATACCATATCAGTCCTCCAGGACACGAGGTTTGCAACTTGGATGCTTTTTGTATATATTGTTTCCATTTCCGTTATTTGAACAGTTGCTTACATGGATGTGTTTGTCATTTTATTTTTTTTCAGTTGGGAGCTGCTCCAATTCCTGCAGATGTGCCAGTGCCTTCTGTTGATGAGTTGGCAGATCAGATAGCAGAAGTTCTAGATTACTTTGGGTAATGTTTGGCTTTATAAGTCTTTAATGTTGTCAATTATATATTAGTCTATAATGGGAATACATTAGCTTATGTTGATTTAGCTTTCAAAAGCATGTGTTAAATATTGTATTTTCTTTCTGCAGGCTTAGTTCAGCAATGTGCATGGGTGTGACAGCCGGTGCCTACATTCTTACACTTTTTGCTGTGAGTATCTATCAGGGCTTCCAGTTATATTAGTGACGTGACTGGCAAACTTATGGTGTACTAATTAGGTTTAACTAACTTTGGTTTCACTGTATATTGGTTGCAGACAAAATATAGAGAGCGTGTTATTGGTCTAATACTGGTCTCGCCTTTATGTAGAGCTCCCTCATGGACAGAGTGGTTGTATAATCAGGTAAAATTTTGATTCCTGCTGATCCTAATTTTCCTTGTCTTGTTATCCGAAAGTTACTTCAAAGATAGCTGATAATTTGCATCATCAGGTGATGTCTAATTTGCTATATTTCTATGGGGTATGCGGGTTGATAAAGGAATGTTTACTTCAAAGATACTTCAGCAAGGTATACTTCAAATATTTCTAGTCTTTGTTCATATTGTTAGTTGAGTTCGCCGTTTAGCATGATTTTGGGTAGCAATAATCATCTCTCTTTCTGGATACCGGTAGGAAGTGCGAGGTGGTGAACAAGTTCTTGAATCAGATAACGTACAGGCCTGTAGAAGTGTATGGGAGACAAACTTACGCTCAACAATTGTCCTACTTATGGTATTTCAAATACCTAATATGTGCAACTATTTCCTTTTGCAGCTGCTGGATGAGAGGCTGAGCACAAACATCTGGTGGTTTCTTCAGGCCATCAATGGGTAAGGCCTTTATTCCTTGCGTCTTTATATCACTGAACTGCATTGTTGTTATCTGTAGACAATCTTACTCTTGCAATAAACATTCAGGAGGCATGACATGACGGAAGGGTTGAAGAAACTTCAGTGCCGGACGTTAATATTTATAGGCGATGAGTCTCCCTTCTATTCCGAGGCTCTCCACATGACCTCCAAGTTGGATAAAAGATACTGCGCATTGGTGGAGGTAATTAACTTCTTGGCATTATTATCCATCGCTTATGCATCACTTCATATATATCTCACTTGAGATCTCGGAAAGTACGAATGACAAGTATGCATCTCGTTGACTGGTTTTTGCTGGCACATCCAGGTACATGCATGTGGTTCCATGGTGACAGAAGAGCAGCCCCATGCCATGCTGATACCGATGGAGTACTTCCTCATGGGATACGGGTTGTACCGGCCAAGCCAGACGAGCACCAGCCCACGGAGCCCCCTGAGCCCGACATGCATCTCGCCGGATCTGCTCTCGCCCGAGAGCATGGGATTGAAGCTAAAGCCCATCAAGACGAGGGTATCACTTCCATCGTGAAAAAAAGAAGTTTGTACTGTTCTTGGATAGTGTAACATTTGCACACCTGTATGAATACATACACTAGGGAGGGAGTAGGAGGGATACATACAGATTCTTGTGGGGGTGTAGATACAAAATGGAAGCAAGTGGGGAGGAGATGTGTTGGATATTAATTATTCAGTTGTGATTATATTCCATTCATTTGTAGTCGAGAGATCTTCTGTAAATCTTCCATTATTTGAGACTAGCAAATACTAATAAAGTGAAAGTAAAAGGTCCTTCAATCATGGGTGGCTTGTGCACTCCTGCTTTCTTTTCTGTCTCTATACTAATTTGTGCATCATTGAGTTGGTTGGGTGGTCATTCATGCTGTCATTGTTGCATATCACCACCGTGACAAATATTATATGGTCTGTATCTTGTTGAAGTAGCAATGTTGCCACGTTACGCCGTATTATTATCAAAGTATTTGTTTGTTCAATGGATCCCTTTACTTGCAAAAGAAGATTGAAAGGTGGTGATGCTTTTTGTATGGTTGTGTGTGAAGATTGGAATCCAATATTGATTGCAGTTGAGATGGGATCAATTGCCTGGAGCTGAGAATATCCTTCCCTTTTATGTTTTTGATTTTTTATCGTCCTGGTTTTTTTAAGCTAGTGGAGTGGAGACAGCATTAAAGTTGAAGACAAACTGAGCTGGCTGGCTGGCTGGATGGTATCCTACGGAGACGAGCCTGGATCAAACAAAGTAGAGAGGTATTGCCGGGAACGTCGGGGCACGCTTTTCGATGAAAAATACAGAAACTGAAACAGTTGTAAAGACAACGTTTCAAATGCAATTCCTTAAAGAAGGTTTTGCAACAGAGATCCAGAAGGATTCTGCAAATTACGAGATCTAAAAAGATATCGTAATACACGAATAATCTAAAGAGATTTTCGTGATCGTAGCAAACTGACAGTAGTGCCTTCTAAAAAGAAGATACTGACAGAACTGCTAAAGGCAACAGAAGGGTGACAGGCGAGAGATGGAATTGCTGGGGTGAATGATCACCGTTGCTCAAAGCTTTATTCGCCCTCTGCGAACAGCTTCTAGGAACCAGCAAGGTTGACGGAAAACCTTGGAGCACTCCTGCTCTTCTGACTCCTCGGAAGACGGCGAACTCCTCTGGCAATGACTCTACTCTTCTCTCTCTGTTTCTGAAGTAACAGAACCCACGCGTACTAAAAAGTACTAGTGTTTGTGTTAAAAAACACGCTCACTACTCTGTTGTGTTAAAGAACACTTAGAGTTTTCTCCCTGGAATTCTGATTTCTCCAACACTGAGAGAGAGGAGAGAACTTGCATATATAGGCCACGGGGCGGTTGCCAAGCAGTTGCCTGAACTTCAGAGTAGTGGCTGAACCACTCCTGAAAGTGCAGCAACTGCTGCAACCGTTTCCGCTCTAATATGCAGCCAGCCATACGCACATACGCACTCTACGCACACTGCGCGTACTGGGCCAACAAAACGCCACATTACGCCTCATGAGCCCTTGAGCCCGAGCCCGAGCCCGAGCCCGAGTCCGAGTCGCTAAGCTCCTACGGAGCTTAGCTCCATGGAAATAAATTTCCAAGAGCAAAAAGCTTACAGCTTACCACTCCTGAAAGTGCAGCAACTGCTGCAACCGTTTCCGCTCTAATATGCAGCCAGCCATACGCACATACGCACTCTACGCACACTGCGCGTACTGCGCGTACTGGGCCAACAAAACGCCACATTACGCCTCATGAGCCCTTGAGCTCGAGCCCGAGCCCGAGCCCGAGTCCGAGTCCGAGTCGCTTAGCTCCATGGAAATAAATTTCCAAGAGCAAAAAGCTTACAGCTTCTGATTTCTCCAACACTGAGAGAGAGGAGAGAACTTGCATATATAGGCCACGGGGCGGTTGCCAAGCAGTTGCCTGAACTTCAGAGTAGTGGCTGAACCACTCCTGAAAGTGCAGCAACTGCTGCAACCGTTTCCGCTCTAATATGCAGCCAGCCATACGCACATACGCACTCTACGCACACTGCGCATACTGCGCGTACTGGGCCAACAAAACGCCACATTACGCCTCATGAGCCCTTGAGCCCGAGCCCGAGCCCGAGTCCGAGTCGCTAAGCTCCTACGGAGCTTAGCTCCATGGAAATAAATTTCCAAGAGCAAAAAGCTTACAGCTTCTTAATTGTTGATTAAGCCTTTATACCATTAATAATTAATCCCACATGGCACACACCCATGTGCACTACATGTGCATCTCCATAAAGAGCAAAGACTCATATATATATATGGAGATACACATTCCTTTCTAGCCGATGTGGGACTAAAAACCAAAACTAAAGGCTAAAAACCCAACAAGAGGTGGTTGGGTTATCGAGGCTGACTTGTTAGGTTGAGGTAGTTCAACTCTCTCAAATGCGGTCCGAAGTGTCCACTCACACAACTTGGTCTTGAAGAAGGATTTACAATTCGGCTCGTAGGTCTGCTCGAACCTGCCACCTTAGCTACTTACGAGGGTTATTTACACTAACTACTTCTAAGTTTTTGTTTTATAATACAGAATATTCCTACTTTTAAATTAGTTACACATCACCCTACTTTTAAATTAGTTACACTGATCACCCCCATGTTTTATGTTTATTACATGGGATAGTCCTATTTTAATATAAAAAAAAATTTATAGCACTAACTATTATTATTTTTAATTTTTTTTCTAAAGATGAGTGGTCAGTATAATTAGTTTTAAAGTAGGAATATTTCGTGTTATAAATCTAAAATTTAGGAGTAATTAGTATAAATAACCTTACTTACTAGAGATGATATACAAGTGCAGCAAGATGCAAGCTTAACAATTCTTTGTATTTGCTGGCCATGAGAAGAGCTAAGAGGAAATTTGTTGCCTACCAGTAACCAGCCACGCAAGCTGTCAATTTCTTCATGATTGATTTTCCTTTTATCTTCCAAAAATATTAAAGTTCCGAGGACATACAACTGTATAATTTCCAGTGTTTTAAAAATAGGATCAGAGATCTATCCTGATAAGGCACTGAGCCGGGTTTAACCGGTGTTCAGCCAGTTGGCCGGTGGTTCAACCGCTGAGTTAACCTAATTAGTTCAATTTATTATGGATACTGATTTTTACAAAAATATTCATTTAAAACCAATTTTCGTAAAAAACAGTGTCAATACTGATTCGACCCGGAAAAACTACCTGTTCATGGGTCAACCGGTTGAACCAGCCGGTCTAGCCCGGTTTTTAAAACACTGATATATATTTTATCTAATTACTGCTTTCTAGGTTCTTATACTCTCACCCGCAATTGGAGGGCAGGACCCTTGTTAGCAATTCGGCAAACGGAAAAAATTCGGGACGACAAAAGTACGAGTATAAATCGGCACATTATAAGTAAAATACGGTAAAAAATTCGGTCAAAAAATCGTCTAACGAAAAACATTCGAATTAGATTTAATTCGTGTTTAGTACGTTTCATATGAACAAATTCGGCACTAAAAATTCGACATATATATATGGCCGACCCACCTCATACTCCTTCATAAACAAGGGTTCAGTATGAGAATAAGATGAGGTTGGGGAACTTTATATAAAGAAAAGAAAGTGAAAGTACGATGAAAAACCGAAGGTTTTCCTTTGATTGTTGCAAGCAACATGTGCAAAGATTCTTAGGTTTCTTTTTTTGGTTACAGCTGTGAGATTTTTCCTTCTTTTCTTTTGATAATTGTGCCAGTCTTAATATTTAATAGAGCAAGAGTCAAGAAAGTGAAAACTGTTAGATTTTTCAATCAAGTTTTTTTGGCCGAATGTTCTAAAAATTCGTACGGTACGTGTTTAAAACTCCGCAAGCTTAAAATGCGCGTACAAGTCCAAATTTTTCAAATAAGTATTATACGTTTATGTAAGATACGAAAAAATTTGCGTATAATACGCGTTTTATTCGGGTGATTGCTAACAAGGGGCAGGACCAAATGAGCAGGCAAATGGCAACAACAAATGGCAACAACGATATATCGGTGTGGCCTATATACTACAATGTGAGCTAGTCATATAGAGAGAGAGAAAGAAAAAAAAAAAAAAAGGAAAAAAAAAAAAAGAAAAAAAAGAAGAAGAAAGAATGTGAAGAGGTGTCTAAAGCCCATTAGTTTTAGGCTAGTTCCCCAAGCGGTAAAGAATAATAATGGGCTGGAGGAAACTTGGAATATTTGTTTGTGTTGAGATCAGCTAAATGGGCTATTTTCACATTGTTAGCAAAGGGTATTTGGATATTGGCCTGTATCCAAAATAGTTTGGGCTCAATCATGTGAAGGGGCTTTGGGCTATAATTGGACTCAAACATCTAATTTGGGCTAATGCTTGGACTTCTAACAACTTTTCAAGTAAAATATTGAGTGTCATGTTAGTCTAAGATATAGGAAAATGGGAAAGTGAGAGAATGCAAAGTGCGTATAATAATTATATGTAATAGTTTTTTTTATCTACTATCCTATTTGGAAGTAATAATTCGCTTTCCGATGCGTATATTGTAAAAACACAAGGATGTTTATAATACATATTATTATTTTTTTCTTCATGTATAGAATACGAATAAACTGTAAAAAAGAAAAGAAAAAAAAGGTCCTCGGGATGGTTTTTTTGCCCTTTATATGCCCATCCAAAGGGCATTTTGATTGTAATTTGAATTTGTAATGCATTTATTCAGGGTTTTTTTTAGGTGTCCTTTTTTCCGAGCCGGGAGCAATGCCAAGAGAGAATTTGAACCATACCCATCCCCATGGGACCTCCTTGTGTACCCAACGATCTACACCCCCACGGACACATTTATTCAGTTTGTTGGTGTGGAGGTGGTAAACAATGATGAGTGAAATATATAGAGATGGTTTGCATATGACCTTTGTAAGATAGACGTAATAATATAGCCGTTCTAAAAACTTGTAGTTGTTGGATCATCAAGTATAATTAAAAAAAATATTTGTCAGAAAAATGCCTTTCAGAAGGACGTTTTTCTAACAAATTTGTACAAAAAATATCCTTATGTAGAGCATTTTCATTACATTAATAATTGGGGCGGAAAAGTTTACGCTACCATTAATAGGTTACAATTTATAACATTCTTTGCATAGAAAACGCCATTCAGAAGGATGTTTTCTTTGCAAGTAAAAAAGTCCGTCCGAAGGATGTTTTCATACTCTTATCATAATTTCACGAAACTTTGTGTTGTGGGAGCAATATCATCCAACTTTATACTCAAAGTGCAATTTTTTGTTCCTAAGAGCATCCACACTTGGAAACTACAGTGGACACTTGTCCACATTTTAAAAATGCTAGAAAGCTAAGAGTTCCTCCAAATATGGAACGTGTTTTAGTTCGTGAATAGTAATCTAACTGGGCCCACCTTGAGGGAAAAAGAAAAAAAATTGAAAAAAGAGAAAAAAAAATGTAGGTTAAGTTGGAATATGAATTCTGTATATTATTTGGAGTGTACTGTTGTGTACAAATATGAAAATATGAAAAAGACACTTATAATAATAATAATAATCTACAAGGTTTAAAAAAAAAAATTAGACTATAGTACGAAAGTATCCCAATGTGGAAGCTTTAACGCCTTGTAATTGTTCTACAGGTTTTCTTGAGAGGTCCAAAGAATGTACGCTGTGAAAGACCTGCTCCTGGAGTGCCACATAGCCAGCCACGCACAGCCTTTGTCCTTTCCAAGGGAAGGAAATTTGAGATGGCCATAGGAAGGAGAAACAACAAGGGTTTTAGGAATTTGAGTCCACCTTTTTTTTTTTTTGTTAGTCCAGAGGCTGACAAATCACATTATTAGTAATTTCAGGACTCATTTGGTTTGAGGAAAGAAATGGAAAGAAAATCAATTCCTGAACATTTTCTTTCCTTTGAAAAAAATATAATTTTTTTGTTTTTTCTTTTCGATGTCTAAAAATATCAAGAAATTTAGAAAGAAAATGAATACTTCAATGTGAAAAAATAATTTCTTGCTTAAATGTATGTAATTATTTTTTCTGTAATTTTTCTTCCATTGGAAATTATTTTCCTTTTCTGCTCAATTCCTTTGACACATAAACATAGAAAAGTACTTACTTTCCTTTTCCAACCCCATAATTCTGCGAACCAAACGAGGCCTCAGTCCAGAGGCAGACAAACCATATTATTATATTATTAGCAATTTCAGTTCAGAGGCAGACAAACCGAGGGCGAGGGCGTTGGGTGAGGAGGTTGTTTATCACTTTAGGCCTCGTTTGGTTCGCATAATGGAAGGGAAAAGAAATCAATTCCTTAGCATTTCATTTCCATTGGAAAATTATAATTTCCATAGATTTTTCTTTCCGATGTTTGGAAATGCCAAAAAATTTGGAAAGGAAAGTGAATACTTCAATGTAGAAAAATGATTCCTTACTTGGATGGATGGAATAACTTTCTCTCCTATATTTTTCTTCCATTAGAAATCACTTTTCTTTCCTTCTCAATTCCTTTGGCACCCAAACATAGGAAAGTAATCACTTTTCTTTTCCAACCCGATAATTCCGCAAACCAAACCAAACCAAACGAGACCTTAGGGCGTGAGTGATAATCCTAAACTTCATCTTCTTAGAGCATCTCCAATCTATTGTAAGTTTGGAAAAAAATTATTGCCACACAAGAATGACAAGTTTTCATTTAGAAAGTACTTCTTCAATACAAATATTAGATAAATTATAGACAATGACTTTACATTCAGATAATCAATATGAATAAAAATAGGGTTATTTACACTGACATTCTATAGTTTTGTGTTTATTATGTCACTCCCGTTTTCCGTTATACGTATTTTCAGTATACGTGTACGGATTTTCGACCCGTATTTTGACTTGTCTAGCATGGTTTGGTCTTGGTTTAGCTTGGCTTGGTTTATTTTAGTTTGGTTTGTGTCAAGATGGTTCATCATGTTGAACCCTCTATATAACCCAACCCCTTTCTCTCTCCTCATTTACTTTTCATTTATTCCTCATCTACTTTTCTTCTTCATTTATTTTCTCCCAAATCCTTAGGCAAGTGTAATCTTGCTTCATGAGAGATCTCATATTTTATTGTTCCAATGTCTTCCTTACATAGTTCTATGACTCTTTGGTACTTGGTATTTTTGGTTTTGGTGGATAAAATCTTGTAGATCTAAGTTTACTCAAATCTTGGTTTTCTTGGATTTTGATCTATCAAACTTTATTATTTTCATGTTTTGATTGTTCTATGTTGTAAAGAATTTGATTTTACCCAAAATGGACCTTTGAAAATCTGGATTTCGAATTGTTTTGAGTGATTTATGAACTTGAAAAGTTCATGGGTTCCATGAACTCATGCTCTCAGCCTGGAGACGAAGAACAGTGCTGGGGCGCATAGCTCTTTTATGCGCCCACAACAGCCTTTCCTTTGGACGCATAGCCCTATATATGCGCCCAAAGCATCCTACTTCCTTCAGCTTGGGCGCATGGCCATTTACATGCGCCCATAGCTCTTCAGTTCGGGCGCATAGCTCTTGATATGCGCCCATAGCTCTTCAGCTTGGGCGCATGGCTCCTGATATGCGCCCACTTAGCCATGTAAGATAGTCTTCTTGCTTTCCTTCTAGTACACCCTGTCCCCAGCATGTGGGCGTATGCACTCTTGGGCTCATGCCTTCCCTAGTACATGCACCCTGGGCGCATGCCCTTTAGGTGAATGCTCCCTTCGGGCGCATGCTTCTTTGGGCGCATGCCTGTTTATGGGCGCATGATGCTTTGGGTGCATGTTGCCCTGGCGCATGCTGCCCTTGGGCGCATGCTGTCCCTGGCCCCCTTCCTTTTGCCATGATAATTCGTGTTGCTTTACCCATGCTTGTCCCCCATGATCCTCAGTGTAAGTTGTGGCCTTTGAGCATGATGGGCATCTTCCATGATGGCCTTGTATAATGTATTATCTGTGTTTCGTATGTACTCCGGGCTGTAAGCTCGATCTTAACATGACATGTATACTCCTTGATAACTCTTGATAGTGGCCCGTTGAGACGCACTCTTGACAAGCCCCTTGACATGATAACTCTTAATAGTGGCCCGTTGAGGCGCACTCTTGACAAGCCCCTTGACATGATAACTCTAGCAGTGGCCCGTCGTAGCGCACTCTTGACAAGTAACAAGTAAACGTAACATGTATAAGCTTGATAGTGGTCCGTGGTGGCGTATTTTTGACAAGTAATCTTGACAAGTAACAAGTAACTCTCGTCTTGACAACGTGGGTGATTTCTCTTGATTGTGTATGTACAAACTATATGTCCCGTCTTGCATCATGTCTAGGACATAAATTCCTGATTTCCACGGTCAGAAATTTATACTGAATCTGATTAAGTTAATGACTAGTTTGATCATGTAGATCATAAAGAGAATTTTCAGTCACAGGTAATTCCGTTATCTGGGCGTCTCAAGTGGACTTGTAGCCTGCCGACGAGTAGGGTACATTTTCAGCATACTGTCATGTGTTACACCATAAAGTCACCTAATCAACTCTTTCAACCTGCGAAAGGATAACTGGATAGTCTGCAGGGCTTGTGACTGCTGGAACATCTCATTGCATCTTGTAGTAACTAGGCTTGTGATAACCCTATTTAGTTAAAGTATCAAGCTGTACTCATTGCTTGGCCGTGATTGAGGGATGGAGTCCAGTCTAGTCTTGTCTAGACAGTGCCAGTCTATCTATGATTACTTCGGTACATTACTGTTATGCTTTACTCTTGTCGATAAATGATTGGAGACTAAGCTCTGTTCAGGTGAAGGGTTACAACCCCGGTCCTTGTTTGGTTTACGAGTTGTAACTTAGTTACCGGAATAGTCCTTTAGTTATCTTATCGTTTGTTACCCTGTTTTCTCTAACTCATGTCTTTCATTATTATTTATGTCTTTAAGTGCTAATATGCTAGTTTTAGTCCTTAAGTGAAGCATCCCTTGTGGCACTTGCTAATCTGGGTTTTGATCCAGCTGGTTTTGTGTGGCTAGATTTTTGAGTAGCACCCGAGGATCTACCTGTCTTCCAGCCAGATGGTGAACACCAGGCGTAACCCTAGCAACGAGTGAGTTTTCTTCTTTTGTTCCCCGCTCTATTGTAAATTATTCTTTTGAGACGTTTAGCCGCTGAGCAAGTGTTAGCTCGTGTTGAAACTTACTTTTGTCTGTAACATGATTGACAAATCCTAGGGTTGATCATGTATGACTTAAACTCTTGCTAGTCTTCATATTTGTATGACTAGCTTCATGATCATCTAAATATGTAATGTATGGGATGCCTTACTTTGTATGTCTGATGATCTACCATCTTGTAACATGTGTTTACTTGCTTGAGATTGAGACACTAGGCTTGTTTTTGATCTTAAGAGACTGATGGCTTGTAGATAAAACCTCATGCATCTAGACAGCCGTGACTGTATTGCGAGGTGGGATGCACTTTAATGTACGTAGCTGGCTGTGTCTGTCCCCCGCTATCCAGTATTCTGGTTCTGGGGCGTGACATATTACGCGGACCTCTCATACTTTAAAAATATATACACTGACATCCCTTATGTTTTGTGTTAAATATACGGACCATGCCTAAGTTTTATAATTTATTTAAAGGATTTTACACTAACCATCCCTACTTTTTTTAAAAAAAATATAAAGGACAAGGGGTGTCAGCGTATTTATTTTAAATTAGAGGAGGTTCGTTTAGTAAACACAAAACATAGGGGTGTCAATATAAATAACCCATAAAAATATTTATAAAAAAAGGAAGAAGAGGAGAAGTTGCATTGTAAGTTGATTTCTTTTAGTCTTGTCAATACTTTTGCATTAGAGAGGACTTTTTACCTCATTATCTTTTATGAATATAATCTTGCCACCAATGAAAGACATTGTCTTATGTCTCATGTTACATAAGAATCACAACACATAACAAGACAATATGGTTGGAGATGCTCTTAGATGTGTGTGAGAGAGAAAATTTGAAAATTTAGGGCCGACTGTGAGAGTCTCAACTAAAGTTTGGGCAGGTACAAGGGCACTTGGGCACGAGACTAAGGCCATCTCCCATGAGGATTTCTAAAATTGAATTTTTTTATCCTACTTGTTATCGTACTTTAAGAAAAAATATATATATATAGGGTAAAGTGCATTTAAACCCTCCTTAGAGTTGCCTCGTTTGCAAAATAAGACCTATTAGAAAACTTAAGCAGTTTGCACCTCCAAAAAAACCTGTTTTGTTTAGAATGGCCCTTATCCGTTAAATGGCCGTTAAGTCTTAAAAAAAAAAATATAAACTACCTAAACTACCCCTCCCCACCCTTCCCTACCAGCCCCTACCCCCCCTTCCCCCCCTCCGCGCCGGCAACCCGCCCTCCTCCCTCCACCGGTCATCCCCGACCACCCCCCCTCCTCCCTCTGCCGGTCATCCCCGACCACCCCCCCTCCTCCCTCCGCCGGCGACCCGCCCCCCGCCCCCTCCCCCCTCCTCCCTCCGCCGGCGACCCGCCCACCGACCTCCTCCCTCCGCCGGCGACCCGCCCCCCAACCCCTTCCCCTCCTCCCTCCGCCGGCGACCCGCCCCCCACCACCGGAGAGAGAGGGGGGGGGGGGAGAGGGGAGGGGCAAAATCGTCTTTTAAGACGTTTTTAACGGATTTTAACAGCGGGGGGGGGGGGGGAGGGGTGATTTGAGCATTTTCGTATCTAGCTGTCTTTTTCGGATCAGCGAGTCTTTATTTGCATTTCGTGACATCTAAGGAGGGTTTAAATGCACTTTACCTTATATATATATATATATATATATATATATATATATATATATATATATATATATATATATATGGAAGCGGATCAAAGGCCCCGCCCGCGGAGTCCCGTCGAAGCCCCGCCCCCCCTGCACCATCGGATCGAGCGGGGCCCGCGTGGGGCCCGCCCCCGCCCGCGCGATCCAACGGCTAAGGGAGGGCGGGGCTTCGGCGGGGCTCCGCGGGCGGGGCTCCCGATCCGCTCCCTATATATATATATATATATATATATATATATTATATATAGTATGCTCTAATGGTTCTCTATTTCTATCATATATAACAACAAATAAATCAATTTACTGGAAATTGCTGAGAAACCCAATTTCGGAGTTGGTTTGTATGAAAAACCCACCACAGGATGGGTTTTATGAAATGCCCAGAATTATATATTTCCACGTTAAATATTCCAAGATTTTCTTTAGATGCTTTGTATTTACAAAATTGCCATCTTTATAATACCATAACTACCCTTCGCACAAACTCAGATTTGGATTGCGATTTTCGTCTTCTTCTTCTTCTTCACGAGAGATCTGAATTCCATTGCTCTCATCTTTAGCAGAGATCGCAAAGATCGTTCGTAGTTCACTGTGCTTTTCTTCAGTCGAACTCCGATCATCGCTCATCATCATCATCATGGAGATATTTGAAGTTTTCCGACGATTAGGTCAATTGTGGAGAGAAGATCTTCTTCTTCTTTTCCATAAGAGTTAGCATCGTTTTGAAAGAAGAACGAAAACTCTTGAATTTTTGTTCCTGAAAAAATTTTTTCACAAAAAAAAAACAAAAAAATTAGGTTTTAGGTTTCAGTCGACTGTTCTCCATCATTCTCCGTGTTAAAATCACGGAGAATGACAATTCTCCGTGCTAAAACCACGGAGAATGGCCTTATCCATGTCAAAATGATGGAGAATGACCATTCTCCGTGTTAAAATGACGTAGAATGGCCATTCTCCGTGCTAAAACCACGAAGAATGACCTTATCCATGTCAAAATGATGGAGAATGACCATTCTCCATGTCAAAATGACGGAGAATGGCCATTCTTCGTGTTAAAATGACGGAGAATGGCTCTGTGATAAAATGACTGAGAATGGCCATCCTCCGTCATTTTGACACGGAGAATGGCCATTCTCCATGTCAAAATGACGGAGAATGGCCATTATCCGTGTTAAAATGATGGAGAATGGCCATTCTCCATGCTAAAACCACGGATAATGGCCTTATCCATGTCAAAATGATGGAGAATGGCCATTCTCCTTGTCAAAATGACGGAGAATGGCCATTCTCCGTGTTAAAATGACGAAAAATGGCTCCGTGATAAAATGACTGAGAATGGCCATTTTCCGTCATTTTAACATGGAGAATGGCTATTCTTGGTCAATTTAGCACGGAGAGTGGCCATTCTCCGTGGTTTTAGCACGAAAAATGGCCATTCTTCTTGTTAAATTGACGGAGAATGGCCATTCTCCGTCATTCTAACACGGAGAATGGATATTCTTTGTCAATTTAACAAGGAGAATGGCCATTCTCCGTGGTTTTAGCACGAAGAATGACCATTCTCCGTGGTTTTAGCACGAAGAATGACCATTTTCTGTGATATTACCACGGAGAATGATCATTCTCCTGTATTTTATGGCCAGTTGAAACTTTGAAGGACCATAACTTTTGACTGGGAGGTCGAAACGAGTTCCGGTTTGTCGCAAAAGGAGCGTATTTTCGAGGAGCCAAAAATTAATAGCTTCTTCGTTAGTCGGCCTTCCAAAATTTTAGAATCGCAAAAAATGATGTTTGGACCTCCGTTTTAACAGTTTTACCATTTGTCGACTTTTTCGAAATTTTTCGACGAGTTTTTGAAGTAAGGTTTGAAGATTTTTGAGAAAAAAACGTAGATTCGAAAGTGAGCAGTGTATGGAAGAAGAGAGTATCAAAACGTTTTTTAAGAGTAGTTTGGTGGGTGTTTTCAATAAATTAGAAGAAAGGGCAAAAAGGTCATTCGGAACCCCATTTATATATTTTTTGCTAATTCTGGGCATGCGATGAAATGTTATTGTGCGGTGGATTTTTCATAAAACTTTTTCGTTTTTTGGGCATTTCATAAATTTTTCCTTATTGACGCGGGGCCCAATATTAATTTGTTTGAGAGATGAAGATTTTCTATGAGAGTTTCTACAAATAAAAATCATCATAGAAACTCTTGATCCTATAGATTTTTAAAATAAAGAGTCGGGTCGGGACCCATTTATTTTGGAAACACAACCGGCTTCGTTATGTTTATTTCACACGTCTCGTTCCGATCCGGTTCGTTTAAAATTGGGAATTTAGGAACCGACTTATTTGTAGAATATACTGTTGGGTCTAAAAAGGAACCGTGGGTCCTACATTCGTATGTCCAGCCCTAATGAATTCTGAGAAGAACCATCTTTTCCCATATTTTTTTTTTGTCAGAAAAATAATTTTCAAATTCGTGGTTATCAAACAAACGAAAGAAACGATTTTCTTTTTCTGATTCCTTCGTGAGCCAAACATGACCTTAGGGTCCGTTTGGTAAACCGTATTTGGAGGTGGAATTTAGATTTTGATGGATTTGGAGACAAATCCATGTAATCATATGTTTGGTTGGAGATGGATTTGGATATAGAAAGTATGACAAAATCCAAAACTTGGATTTGGTTGGATTTTGGAGGAAAAAAATAATTATTCTTTAATAATTTCGTTAAAATATTTTTATTTAATAATTTTGTTAAAAATTAGTTAATTAGTTAATTAGTATTATTAATTAAAAATACTTATTCTTTAATAATCTATCCTATGTTTAGTATTATTAATTAAAAATTAGTTAATTACTTAATTAGTTAATTTTGTTATAATCATATTAATAATTTATTAGTATTATTATAATATTAATTAATAATTTATTAATGACTATTTATTATAATCTTAATTACTAATATTTTAATTACAATTAGAATCATATTTTATAATAATTTAATTAATAATTTACTAATCATAATAATATTAATTTATAATTACTATTTTAAAATATTTAATTTACAGTTAATTAATCATTAATTGTTAATTATTAATTTATAATTACTTAATTATTCAATATTAATTTATTACTTAATTATTAATTATTAATTTATAATCGTTAATTATTAATTATTACATAATTATTTAATTATTACTTAATTTATAATCATAATTATTAATTATTAATTAATTTATTTATTAATTATTAATTTGTAATCGTTAATTACTTAATTTATAATCATTAATTACTTAATTTATAATCGTTAATTATTAATTATTAATTATAATTATAATCGTTAATTACTTAATTTATAATCGTTAATTACTAATCACTTAATTTATAATCGTTAATTACTTAATTTATAATCGTTAATTATTAATGATAATTTATTATTATTTATAATTATTTACTTATTACTTAATTATAATTATTTAATTACTTATTTATTATTTATTAATTATTAGTTATTAGTTATTAAATATTAAATATTAAATATTAAGTATTAATTTATAATCGTTAATTATTAATTATTAATTTATTAATTTATTAAATTATTAATTATTAATTATTAAATTTATAATTACTATTATTAATCGTTAATTATTAATTATTTAATTTATAGTTATTAATTATTAATTATTAATCGTTAATTATTAATTATTAATCATAAAACCAAATCCTATGTTTGGTTGGAGTTGGATTTGGAGTTGGATTTGAATAGTAAAATCCATGATTTGGATTTGGAGGATTTCCAAATCCAAATCCAAATAGTAAAATCCATTTACCAAACAAGCCCTTAGGGTTGTTTAGATTTCGGATTTGTAGCTTGGAAGTGGCATTAAACATGCATATGACGCTTCGGTTTATCTGTTTGGGTGTGCAAGAAAATACTGACATGGTAATTTGCTTCCAGTACTTTCCATCGGAAGTTTTATGTATACTTTTGGGCTAGTCCCACTTTTTTTTTTTACAAGAATGTGGATGATGGAGTGAGCTTTTGGTTATTTTTTTAAACTTCTTTATCCATATTATTAAGTATTAATTCTAGTAAATTAAATAACTACTAATAGTCATTGATTATTATTTTAGCTAAATATTAATTTCTAATAAGTTAATTTTTAATAAGCTACAAACACTCAAAAATTTGGGTTGTACTGTTGTTGGACGCATATTAAAAACGTATAGACCTACTACGAATACTCCAAAAATATATTATGACAAATCAAAATATGTAAGATTATATCATTGTGTCATTTATCCATGTTTGTGAATCATATATGTCAAATACTGTATAGAATTAGTTAATATTAAACAATTAAGATAATTATCCCATAAAATAAGTAACCCATAATGCACAATAATTATATTATTTAATACATTATAATATTTAAAAATATTTAGTGATATAACTAATTGTTAATAGTTAAATCAAAAAGTTCAATAATTATCATTTAACAGATAATTGTCAATTTAGTTAAAAATTAATTAATTTTTGTTATTGTTATAATATATTCTTTTACTTTCTCACCTCTTTCTACTTGACATAAAAAAACCTATAATTTTTTTAATTCCAAGCTACACTTCTTCAAACATCCAAACAAATGAAATAGAAATATATGCATATGAAAAAATACATATACAATACGTATGAAAAATTTCAAGTTTATACTTTCGTACTTCCATCCACTTCATGCATCTAAATTCTAAACAACCCTTTAGAGAACAACCATGTGATACTTCAACCTTGTCAAATTTGAAAAGTCCGAACAAGCAACATCGTTTAACTTCACCTTAATGTGATACTTCAAGTTTGTCAAAATTTGAAAGGTCTGAACAAACAACATCATTTAACTTCACCTTATGGTACTTTAAGCTCTTGTTAATCCACTTCACGCATCTAAACGACCCTTTAGAGAACAACCATGTGATACTTCAAGCTGTGTCAAAATTTGAAAAGTGTAAACACAAACAACTTCATCATTTAACTTCACCATATGGTACTTTAAGCTTGTCAATCCACTTCATGCATCTAAACAACCCTTTAGATAACGAAAGAGTCCAAATGAACCGAGGAGAGAGACCGCGGCTGGAACCGAGCTGTCACGTGTCACCCCCTATTGACTAGGACGTGAGACCCACAAAAAACAGCTCTCCTACTATCTTCGTAACATCTTCGACTAATGAAGAGCCGATATATGGCATCGGTTCATGGGTCCGCGTTCTGTAAGAAACCATTGTTAGATAACAACCATGTGATACTTCAAGCTGTGTCTAAATTTGAAATGTCTAAACACAAACAACTTCATCATTTAAGTTCACCATACAGTACTTTAAGCTTGTCAGAACTGGTCAGTGGTTACTGGTAATTAGATATTTACTGTTTTAGAATTAAGGGATGAGATTCAGAAAAAATCTAAAATCCTTGATAATTAGTATTTGGATATGGGCCTCATTAGAATCTTAAATGAGAGTTTAAAAGCCTTCACAATTTAAGCATATATGTTTGACTATACTTTCAATTAGCTTAGTGCAGAATACATCAAATACAAAATTCCACCAATTATTGAGGTGTTTCATGTTAGGTCTATGTTGGACATTCTGCTTCTTCCACCTACATAACCGTCCGTGGCGTTGTAGGATTTTGTTACCTTTTCAGAAATCTTTGTGTTGACTACACTTCCGAATTAGAGGCCTTCACCATCACTGATTTAGATGATATCACCATGAGTAAAATTTTCGAACTTTGCGCTTACATGATATTGACCAGGAGGTTGATTTTTTGAAGCTGTGGAGAATGATAGGAAACCAATTTAGTTTTTATTCCATCTTTTAGTTACTTTCGATTATTTTTATCAGTTATAATTCAAGTTATCGTAGGAATAAACCTTTTGGAGATTGAAATTTTCTTTTTATTTATTTATTTAGAGTATAAATAGTCTGTAACTTCAGAAATTATGAATCGAAGAATGAAAAATCTCTATTGAGTTTGTATGGTGCGATGCCAAAATTCTAAATTGGATCTCTTTTGTCTTGTCTTTCTTCTTCATTTCCGACGTTGATGCGAATCAGTCTCGAGTACAAATGCCGCATAATCAAGGACAAAACCACCTTAGCCCTAAGGTGGGCTCTAGCCCATTTCTTAATATATTTTTTGTTTTTGGTTTGCATATGAGCCTGTCCATATCCCAATCCAGCCCAGCCTAACCTAGACTATTCCGATTCGAATTTCTGGTTTCAAAATCTAAGGTAACTTGCACGTTTCCAAGCTCAATTTTTTTTAAATTATAATCAATTGTAATGTTTTATATTTCTACCATAATTTTGTGATAAGTTAATAATAGTTAATGTTCAAATTTTATTTATACCAATCATGTTTTTCCTCCTATGAGCGGCTTGATCAGAACTCAGTATTCAAACCCAAAAGTCTTACAGAGTTCAGGTTCAAATGATAGATAAATTTGACCTTATAATACGAACGCAATTGCCAACTCCCCCAGAGAGTAAACGTTCTCAGTAGAAATTTTGTTTCAAAGCTTACCAGCTTAAAACCCAGAGAGTAGTGCTGTTAGTACAGGTTTTCTTTCGAAGTTTACCAGCTAACCCAGAGAGTATTGCTGTTAGTGTTACTACAGGTTTTCTTTCAAAGTTTACCAAGCTGACCCAGAGAGTAGTGCTATATTAGTACAGGTTTTTCTTTCGAAGTTCACCAAAAAACCCAAGTGAGTCATGCTATTAGAGCATCATTAGTAGTTGAGACTCTCAAATGTAATTTGGAGTCCAAAATTTCAAAAAAAATAGGTAAATGTAGAATGTAATAGATTTGTATAAGAAAAGTAGGAAATGATAAAGTGAGTTATGGTTCCAAAGATTGTATGGTCAAAATTGATGTAGAAAAAAAATAATATAAAGTCTAGAATCTAGAAAGTTGGACTCCAAATTGTGACTTACTATTCTGCAAAACGAGTTTCTACAATCTAGAATATAGAAATTGGGCCCGGAGACCTAATCCTTAGCACCTATGGGTGGGATAGAACCGAAATTGTAAAAATTGGAACTAGGAATGAGACTTACTATTCTACAAAATAAATTTCTATAGTCTAAATTTAGAATCTAGAAAATGGAATGGACCTTATTAATGATGCTCTTAGTACAGGTTTTGTTTCAAAGTTTAAGATACAAGAGTCTGGTTGATAAGCTAGCCTTCAATGGAGGGATCCACATAGACTTGCCAACTCTGATTATTATAGCATAACAATAATAAAAGATTATTAGTCCACTTATTATTTACAGCAAATTTTATTAGTTTATTGGTTGAAAGAAAGTTTAGAAAAATAGACGGAGAAGAAAGAACTTCTGAAAATCTTAAATTTGAATACATTCTGCCACTCGGTCCGGTATAAATTTCATCAGACGATCTAATAGAATTTAAGCGGTATTTAATTTTGGATCACGACGGTTGAATAGTGTGGTGTCCCGCTTCGCAAATGCACTAGATAGACAGAGAGAAATGAGAGCTTTGTAATATGTTTCAAATATATCAATAAAAGAGAATTTGTTCATGTTACCATTGTGTTCAATTCATATTCTGCAATACGTTTGCTGCTGTTCAATTTCTACAATCATGTTCCGCTGCGCTATTATTATCTTATCTATTTTGTCATCGTACATGTCTTGGTCTTATGCAAGCGCAACTTAGACTTACACGTCATCACGTCCAAGCGAGAACGAATGGTTTCACAGAATCCGAAGCGAGGACGAAAGGGATCTGCGGGATCGGGACGTGACAAATAGCAATGGTGAGCTGCTATATAGTACTGGCAGTTGGATGTCAATGACGGACTGCTTGTTATATATAGGGAGTTAGAGATTGTTTGATTTTCGTCATACAATTTGGCAGAATATGAACTTGCTTGAATTTCGTCGGTCCAATTAACAGAATATAAAATTTATTTCAGCCATTTTTTTATAATATCTACTTTCGGGCACATACGAATAACATTTTTATATGACAGGAGCGCCACAAAAAAAAAAAAGAAGAAATTGCCTACGAAACAAAAAAGTTTGTTGATATTTATACAAAGCACAAAGTTTAGGGTATTTGTATTTAGAGAAACAAAACGTCGTTCTAATGGGCGTAACTAGTGACAACCAACGGAAAAAATTGTGCTCACGAAAAATGTCCGTATTTTTTAAAAAGTAATACACTTTTGAAGGCTTTTTTTTTATCATATTTTTACTTTTTGTCACGAAGGAGACACGAGTAGTGTTTCGTCATATATATATATATATATATATATATATATATATATATATATATATATATATATATAAAAGGGAGGTGAGGTGGCTTCATGTCATCCTTCTATGCTATTATTATCAATATTTTAAAATCGGACCGGACCGGCCGGTTGAACCGGTTGAACCGTGGACCGGTAGTTTTTCCGGACCGGTTCAGTATTGATTGTAAAAAACTGATACTCTTATAAAAAATAGTGTCCATAAGAGATTAAATTTGTACCATTTATATTAACCCACTGGTTTAACCATTGGTTGAACCCGTTTGACCCGACCCAGTGCCTTGGCTGGGTCAAACTTTGGTCCAGTTTTTAAAACATTGATTCTCATGCACTTGCACACTTTTCGGTGCATGATGATAGCATGTCATAAGGGAGGTCAGGTGCCACCTGAACGTAAGGTGGCTACATGTCATCCTCCCATGGTATTATCATGCACTTGTACACTTTTCGGTGCATGATGATAGCATGGGGGGGGGGGGGGGGGGGGGGGGGGGTGACATGTAGCCACCACCCATAGGGTGGCACCTCACCTCCCTTATTCTCTCTCTCTCTCTCTCTCTCTCTCTCTCTTTATATATATATATATATATATATATATATATATATATATATATATATATATATATATATATATGCAAATGTGCCTAGTGGTTAAGAGAGACAGGGGCGGCTCTGGTCCAGGACAGACTGGGCGACGGCCCAGGGCCCTCGACGAAAGAGGGCACCAACATGGAATTGTCTATAAAAGAACTAGTATGTATCATGTGCCTTTTTTTTAACAAAAAATATTGTGCTGTGGTGGTTTAATGCTAGACTTATATTTAATAGGTCATTGGTTCAATTCTTGACTACAAATTTTTTTTGTTTTATTTATATATATTTTTTACTTTATGTATGGGGGTCCATTTTCGAAGTTTTGCCTCGGACCCTCAACAGCTCAGGGCCGGCCCTGAAGAGAGATGCATGCGGCCCGAGTGGTCAGGAGATCGATTCCCGGTGGGAGCGTTCGCCACAATTACCTTCTTTCAAAATATATATATATATATATATATATATATATATATATATATATATATATATATATATATATATATATATATATGTGTGTGTGTGTGTGTGTGTGTGTGTGTGTATTTTTTTTTTTTTTAATAACATCAGGAAAAATGCAGATTTCTAGTTAGCTATGGAAAAATTCGAACCCACGACCTCCAAATACTGATCTTATTATTTCATAAGCTAACAAAAAATTCCTATTAATTTTGACTTATTATTTCACAAGCTAACCGATTTTTTTATTAATCCTGATGTTATAAAGACATACATGAATATGTATTGCATAGTAATTATAGTAATTATGGAGGACTAGTTTAGGTTAAAGTTAATAGCTAGTTAATATTAATTAGCACGTAGAAAATGTCACGTTTTTATCTTTCAATCATAATTTTACTGAGACTTTGTCACTGTTAAAACAATGGGTGCTGCAAGCTTGTCCGCGTGCGGGCAGGCCCATCCGTTACGTGGCGTCGTCCCATTGGCAGGTCAACCGGCGTTGGATCCGTGCATATTAGGTGTGTGGGGGGGGGGGAGGGGGGGGGGGGGGGGGGGGGGGGGGGGGGGGGTTGAAGAGATTCGGCCACGCGGCGGACGGACCAGTCCGCCTGCTGGCAAAGTACCATTTTCCTAAAACAATATCATCAAACTTTGATCATGCTCTAAATATAATTTTAAAATTTTTTGAGTTGTCCCCACTTATTTTACCATAATTCAATGTGCACCCCATCGAATTATCATAATGCATAAAACCTTCTACTTTTAAAGAAAATCATAAATGACTAACAGTCAACTCCTTTGACTTACTTAAATTTTAAAAATATTGAGTTACACCACACTTATTTTTATTATAATTCAAGGTGCACTTCACTTAAATAGTAGGCCAAAAAAGTTAACTCTTAGTCATTGACATTATCTATTAAAAATAAATTTTTTTATATATTATGGTAATTTAGTAAATGTACTTTCAATTATGATACAATAAGTGGTAACAATTTAAAATTTTTGTATGATTTTTTTGGGAAAAATGTGTGCACCTGTGGAGGCCACACCATGCAAGAATCTAAAAGGTGGTCAAGAGTCGAGATACACAGTAGAGCCCCCTGACAGTACCATACAAATCTTTCCAAACGAAGTAAAGCAAGATAGTTATTAGAAGCCATGGGATATCCGGGGCTTTGCTTTTTAGAGTTACGTTCCATCTGTACAAAGGCATGTGAAGGCCATAATGAACCCAACCCCCTTCCCATCAGAAAGTTCAAAGAGAGCAGCCACAAAATCCAGCAGTAGCACTGCACAAGAGGACAGTACGTGCAACGCCCAGGCCGAACCCTTTTTTCGCCCCCCACCCGCACCCACGCGCGCTCACCACCGCCATTCGCGTGCATAACTCTCTCTCTCTCATTCATTAGCCTCTGCATGCATGCATGCATAGGCATCTTCTGGGCCACCCTTTTCTTGCAAGTTAGCAACATAGGAGACAGTGCACGGTGCACCCGCAATCCACAACTTTGAAAAATACTACAAAACAAAGATCGTCGGCATATGCGTTGTCAATTCACCGCTAAAAAACAAATTGTGACGTCCGTGCGATAAAAAAGGGTCGTCAGCAAATAAGTTATCGCTATCCCTAAAAAAATAAGAGTTTTTTTCTATGGGCACTACCAAAATTGCTAGGGGCTAGCCCAAAATTTTTCAAGTTTATTACAAGTTTGCCATCCAAAATTTTTGCTAGGGACTAGCCCAAGCACAACTATAAATACCAATTTTTATTTTCTCTCTCCTTCTTCTCTTTTCTTTTCTCCCTCAACTATTTTCTTCCCTCCTTCTCTTCTCTTAGGTCAAAGAACTAAAACCCTAATTTTTTCTTTTCTCCCTACATTTTTGGCAAATTGTTCTCTCCCTCAACTCTAGGTCATTGACTTCTCCAAATTTTTGGTAAGTCATCGAACTATAATATGTTTCATGTTTTAAACAAGAATTTCACATATTAAAGTTGAATTATGTGTTAAATATAGAAAAATATTGAACATGGATCAACCGGGATCATCAAATGTTCCCGCCACGTCCGAAGAACACGTTCCCGCCACGTCCGAAGACAACTTTGATGCATCGGAAGCTCTCTTGGTAACTACATTTGAACTTGAGCTCGGACCTAAACTCGTGCTGTGACACAGAGGACTGCCAACACTCAGGCAGTCCCGATCATAGAGTAGGACTGCCACAGTGGTGGCAGTCCTTCACAGAAGGACTGCCAGGACCCTGGCAGTCCTACAAATATGTAGGACTGTCAGGGTCCTGGCAGTCCTTCTTCTGTGAAGGACTGCCACCACTCTGGCAGTCCTAGTCTACAATACTAGAATGCAGAATTTTATTGCAGTCCTTCACAGAAGACTTGCTATTAACACAATTTGCTATTTATGGACACCAATATTATGTACGGGCCTAATCTATGAAACCTATTTACTTTAGGATTTTGTCTAATTGTACTAACCAAAGAACATTTATTGTAGGACTTGAGATCTTCCGATTTTGCGGTACCGGCTCCAATTGCAGTCAATGTAGTCCATTTATTTTGGACCGATCTATGTTTTGAATCAAGCGAGGGTGCGGTACATTGGTGTCGAGAAGTCGAACGGAAAAATAACATTGTTCTAGTGATATCCAGATCGGCCCGAAATCGACCGGGACGACAAACTGTGGTGGTGGACTATGAAAGAGGTGGTGTGTTCAGGACGCACAAGAAAAACACAGTAGAAGTTATCCAAAGTAAAGTTCCAAGAAGAAATGTTGGAACGAGAAAATATGGTTGTCCATTCACGATACATATCAGAAACGAAGAAGAGGAGAAATGGACAGTAGAAGTGAAGAATGGAACCCACAACCATGAGTTTGCCGAGACACTATTGGGTCATTCGTATGTCGGACGGTTGAACAATACGGAGAAGAAGATAGTCGAAGACTTGACCACCTCCGGAGTTGCACCGAGACAAATATATTCCGTCATACGACATGAAGATGAGAAGAATATGTCTACAATGAAGATAATATACAACGCCCTAGCTTCTTCAAACGCTGTCCGGACGAAATCAAGAATGGCGATGCAAGAAGTGCTCAAGTTGCTTGCCGATAATCATTATGTTGTGCCTACCTGTGTACTATATGTGCCTGCCTGTGTTATATGTGTTTACCTGTGTCTACCTGTGTTATATGTACCTACCTGTGTCTTATCTGTGTTATGTGAGTGTCCACTGTCATATCGTTTCAGTTTGAGAAACTATTACAGAGTATCAGTATCAGGACTGCCCAACCCATGGCAGTCCTACACTGAAGTAGGACTGCCAGGGTCCTGGCAGTCCTATTCAAAACTTGCTGTTACAGCAAGTTTTGGATAGGACTGCCAGCATCCTGGCAGTCCTACTTCAGTGTAGGACTGCCATGGGTGGGGCAGTCCTATCTAAGAATCTCTGTGATGAATTATGTGTGAATGAAATTCACACAGAGACTCAAAGTTAGGACTGCCCAACTCATGGCAGTCCTACACTGAAGTAGGACTGCCAGGATGCTGGCAGTCCTATCCAAAACTTGCTGTAACAGCAAGTTTTGGATAGGATTGCCAGGTCCCTGGCAGTCCTACTTCAGTGTAGGACTGCCATGGGTTGGGCAGTCCTAACTTTGAGTCTCTGTGATGAATTTATGTGTGAATAAAATTCACACAGAGACTCAAAGTTAGGACTGCCACAACCATGGCAGTCCTACACTGATGTAGGACTGCCAGGATGCTGGCAGTCCTGTCCAAAACTTGCTGTTACAGCAAGTTTAGGATAGGACTGCCAGGACCCTGACAGTCCTACTTCAGTGTAGGACTGCCATGGTTGTGGCAGTCCTAACTTTGAGTCTCTGTGTGAATAATTTCTTTGTGGGACTCAACACACAGAGTTAAGATTCATCACAAATTGCCACAGAGTTAAGATTCATCACAAAAGTTAAAATTGCCACAGAGTTCAAATTGCCACAGAGTTCAAATTGCCACAAAGTTCAAATTGCCACAGAGTTCAAATTGCCACAGAGTTCAAATTCATGACAAAAGTTGAAATTACCACAGAGTTCAAATTGCCACAAAGTTCAAATTGTCACAGAGTTCAAATTGCCACAGAGTTCAAATATCCACAATAATTCATCAAATGTACGTTACTAATCCACAGCCAACTAAAGTTTGAAACATAAAAAATATCAAAATCCATCTACATATCATGCCGGGCCTTGGAACGAGACTCCCTATTGTTCATGAAGGGGAAGTCGACCACGTCGTCGATGCGCTCAAGCTCGTTGGCGACGGCGACACAGTCATCACTTTGGCAACCTCTCCGGAGTGTCTGCGCCAACTCCTTCACCCTTTGAGACTGAAAATGAAAGTATAAATGAATTAAGTCTACAAACATAAAAATATCAGTCTTATTACAAATACGGAACTCACCATTCTCACCAACCCAGCATACAAGACATTCTTGGAAGGAAGAGCTCCAACTGCTCCGACGGCCACGGGACCCGGGTTGGTAGGGTTCGACAACTTAGGATGTCCGACCCCCAGGAATACTGCATGTAGTCCTCGCTGCAGTCGGCCATCTCGGTGACCGGTCGTCTCTCAGATTCCCGAAGTACATGTCGTTGCCACTCCGAGTAAAAGTCGGTCACCCAGTCGAATTCTGCCGGTTTGTAACTTAAAGGTTGGATTCCGCATGGAGGCTCCAACAACCGTAATGTGCGCTTCGGCACAGTTTGCACGAAGCCGAACTGACGAAGTACTCTGTCGGGCATGTACGGCTCCGTGATTTCATAGCATGTGATCATACCATGAAATAAAGAAAACGGTTGGACCTCACGATTCAACTCACGTAAATCCCGGTATGGATTCCAAAAAATCTGTAGGAATGAAGTTAACAACAATACAAAATTAACATAAAAAAGTTAGTCAAATAATAGTACCTCTTCTGGCACAAAACTGTGTAATACTTCACGAATGGAAGCCAGTGTTTGCCAATTTTTTGTTTCCAGCTGGGATGGCCTCCATCGACACACTCGGGAAAGGTGTTCAAGATATGCTGGGTTTTCGTCAGCCCGTCTAAGCATCGGAAAGTGCTCGTATATCCATGCCTATTCAAACAACAAATAGTAAAATTAAAACAACAAATTTAAGTATACAAGATTAAATTGTTAGAAGTTTTCTTACATGTAGCAGAGTCTGACAGCCGGCCATAGTCTTAGTCCCGACACGGGATGCGATGCCGAGCTCGCGGTAAAGGTTGGCCAGGATACCGCTTCCCCAGGATATCTCCATGAAGTCATCCACTTCAGATAAGTTTAGCATGTACCGAGCATGTATCGACGTACCGGACTTGTCCGGAATGCCGACCGTTCCCAGGACGAACAACATATACGCACGAGCCATCGCGTCGACCGTCTCTTCGTCATCGTCATCCACCTCCATATTCATGAACTGGTCCACCAGAAATGATAGAGGAATTCCGTACGACTTCTTGAAGCCTGGTAGAGTTGTAAAACTCATAGCCGTAACTCCAAGGTGATCTGAGACGAACTTGACGATCTTCTCGTACCATTTCACGGATTTTTCATTCGTATAATATTCTTTGGTCATTACACGCCCGGTCACTGGCAGCTCCAATATCTGGTAGACGTCGTCGAGTGTAATGGTCATCTCCCCTGCTGGAAGATGAAATATGTTCGTCTTCGGGTGCCATCTCTCCACGAAGGCGGATATTAGGGCACTATCCATTGTTCGGTAGGCGTTTTGCGCCAAATTGTGCAAGCCGCTCGGTATGATTTTGCTCCGGACGGCCTCGAATAAGCTTGTAAACTGCCAGGACACGGTTTTCTTCCCGTGACTCACAGCCCTAAGGATACGATATGTCCTCTGTATACAACAAAACACATATCAATTATGAAATACATATTTGAAAAGTATACTACCGTTTACAAACGTTATGTACATACCGGGTTCTTTCATATTTTGTACGCAATTAGGTTCTCAAAAGAAACCAACATCGAGCAACCGGGCGGACGGACAGGCGGCTCAGAAGGACCGACCTCCTCAGAAGGACCGACCTCCTCAAATGGCGCAGAACCCTCTTGACGTGATAGGAGTTGGGCAATTGGCAGGTCGTCGTCGTCGTCGTCGGAAGGAGGCGTAGGAGTAGGAGCTCGTTGCTTCGACCGAGCTTGACGTGCCAGTGGCGATGTCCGAGACCGAGCTTCGGGCGCCGGTTCGATAATTGTTATCGGACGCTCGCGAGGACGCTCCGCACGTTCCTTCCGCTTTGACGCGGTGGGCCGTATTCTTTTGTTCGGTAGACTGCATGACAACATACACTTATTAAGTAATAGAAACAACATGCACTTACCCAACTCCTATGTCATAACAAGTAGGACTGCCAGGAATGTGGCAGTCCTAATAAAAATTAGGACTGCCACATTCCTGGCAGTCCTCTTTCAGAATAGGATTGCCAGGAATGTGGCAGTCCTAATTTTCATTAGGACTGCCACATTCCTGGCAGTCCTATTATCGTGCAAGCCGAACTCCAATAACGAAATCCTATTTTATCGTATTCTAGGGTTAGGGTTTCAACATAAATTTCGGGTTTCATGTGTTCGAAAATAAGGGAAGAGAACATACAAGAGATTATAAACCTATTTTACAAAAACTTTTTCAAGAATTAAACCAATTCTAGGGTTTCGAATATAATGTAAAAAAATTTCGAAGAAATTAGAGAAGAACGTACCTGGATTCCGGTTGCTTTGACTTGCGTGTCATCTCTTCGAGAATCTTCGTGGAGGGATTGAGAATGGAGTGATGGAGAAGAAGAAATTAGGGTTTAGGAGATGGAGAGGGAGAGGGAGAGAGCTTTCTTTCTTTTCTTCTTGAGGAGAGAGAGAGTCAATAATGAAAATGAAATAAAATTTTTGGGTTTGGGGGGGTTGGGCTGCCCCTAGCAATTTTTGGGTGCCCCCTAGCAATTTCTCCACATTGATGGGCTGCCCCCTAGCAATTGATGCCCCCTAGCAATTTTGGTAGTGCCCATAGAAATTACCAAAAAAAATTAGTCGTCAGTTCGCTACGTTAACTTATGGCGGTGTATTATCGTCGACTTAGAGACACATATATCTTGCGACGAACCAACAACGTACTTAGGCCTCGTTTGATTCACGAATTTAAGGAACCAAAAAAGAAAAGTTGTTTCTTTTCTTTATTTGGTAGTCACAAACTTGAAAATTAATTATCTGACAAGGAGAAACATTGATGAGAATATGGTTCTACTCCCATGGGATAGATTTTCCTTCCTCCTTTTCTAACATTTATTACAAAAGTTATGACAAAAGTAACCATGTGTCATTGCTTATTTTACCATTAATGTTATTTTTATAATATTATTTTTATTTTAAAATGTAAGGATATTATTGGAACATTATTATACTTTGCTTTTCTTTCCTAGGTAGTTTTCTTGTTTTACCAAACAACGAAAAAGAAATGTGACAGGAATCCTACTTTTCCATTCCCATGGAAAATACAAGGAAATTTATTTCCTTTTCGTGAACCAAACGAGGCCTTATGGTAGTATTTGATGACGAACATTCGACCCTTTTAGCGATGATAAATCGATTGAGTAGGCGACTCAATGTTGTATGATATTTATAAAAAAAAAAATCAAATTTCTTTGCTGAACGTTACAAAACTAATTATTAGCCTTTAATTGCTCAAATGGTTATGAGACAAATGACTACTTAATTAGTCCTTAATTATCTTTTTGAGAGAGTAATCCTTCATTAAGTGGATAAAGGGGATACATTGTTCATGTCTTTCAGGACATGAGGTTGAATACATAGTGGTAAAACATCATATACAGATATGGAATTAGAGGTATTTGAAAGCAACGCATGAGATGCTAAAGAGTGAGCACATTCGTTTGCATTCCTATGAACATGTGAGAATGTAAAGTTGATATCAGATTTTAAGGCAGCCCTTGCTTTTTCGATAGTGTGTCGAGCTCTCCACAATGGGATTGTGTTTGTAGTGTTGATTGAGTCGATCAAAGGCTTGCAGTCCCCTTCAATGACAACAGAAGATAGATATTCTCTGTTACAAATATCCAAAGCAAGTTGGATACCCATGGCTTCAGCTTCTAAAGGGGATCCTCCGACCTCCAACTTTGAAAGAGCTAGTTTGAAGTTTCCATACTCATCTCTAAGAATTGCTCATGCAGACATTCTCCCATCCAAATATGCACCATCATAGTTGATTTTGAAGCAGTTGGGTTGAGGTGGAATCCAGGATTCATTGAGTTGGTTCCTTGATATTGTACCATCAGTGATTGCAGGGCCTTTATTGAAAGCTTCAAATTTCTCCTTTAAGTTGATTGCATCTTCATAGATTTTCCTCCCATTGATAGGTTGTTGCTCAAAAATAGATTTGTTTCTTGCCGTCCATATGCTCCACATTAGGTAGAGGCATATTGATATATTTTCACGATTGCCATCTTTCAAGAGAGTGGTAATGATTGATGAGACTGTGGAATCACCTTGAATCAGAGTAGATAACGCCGGAGTGTGACACCAAGATGTACCTGTTATAGGAAAATGCAAAAGCAGGTGGTTAACAGTTTCAGGATATACCTTGCAAAGAGAACATTTATCTTCAATGTGGTTGAGACGACGATGGATATTAACATTAGTTGGAAGAGAATTACTGAGAGCTCTCCAACTAAACAACAACACATTCGGACTGATGTGTGTATGAGACCAAAGCTTCCTCCAATCTTTAAAATCTTCTTGATCATGGCTTCTCTGATCCTGAGTAATTTTCTCATGGATAGTTCGATAAGCAGACTTTGTAGTTAAGACCCCATCAGCAGTGTGTTTCCATATTAGTTTGTCCGATAAACAACTTTGAGATAATTGAATTTTCATAATTGCCATAGCTTCACAAGGCGGGAAGAGGATATGAATCAGGTAGGATTTCCATGTCAGGGTGTCTTTGTTGATAAGGTCACAGACTTTTTGAGCCCATCTACTGCTAAAATTTTATCCTTGCACTTTATAAGTAGGGATTGATGGCACCCAAGGATCTTGCCAAATATTGATACTGGAACCATCTCCAACAGACCATATTACATTACCCACCAAAAATTCTCTACTGCAAAGAATGCTCGACCAAATACATGAGAAATCACTTGTGGGGACTGCCGCTCAGAATGAAGTTGAATGGAGATATTTGTTGTGAAGGAGAGTAGCCCAGGTTGAGTTTTGATCAGTAAGAAGTCTCTAAGATAGCTTAAGAACCAGTGAAAGATTCGAAATATAGGGATCCCGAATACCAAGTCCCCCTTGGAATTTTGGTCTGGAAAATTTACTCCAAGTAGAGAAATGCAACTTCTTTTTGTCAATAGAATCCCACCAAAAATTACATTGATGTTTCACAAGATTATTGTTAACCTTCTTAGGGATGTGATAGGAGGATAGGTAATATGTGGGAAGGGAGGAAAGTGTAGACTTTATAAGGACAGTTCTACTAGCATGTGAAAGGCATTTCCTACGCCACCCTTGAAGTTTAGTGGAGCTCGAATGAAGTAGTGAAGAGAAGGTATTGACTCTATTTTTGGATTGAAGTAGAAGATGACCAAGGTATTTATCCTTGCTCTGCATAAACTGAACTCCTAAAAGATGAGTATACAACTCACACATAATAAGATCTGTTTTCTTGGAGAAGAAGATAGATAATTTATCATAGTTGATGCGTTGACCTGACCATATTTCAAAAGTTTTCAGAATAATTTTCACTTGTTGAATGTTGTGGAGTGAACACTTTCCAAAAATGAATAGATCATCAGCAAATACAATGTGGGAATAAGTTGTGGAAGAGTTGCGAAGAGTTACACCTTCATAAAGTAAGTTTCTAAACATGATGTTGATAAGAGTAGATAAGATTTCCATATATATGATAAAAATATATGGGGAAAGGGGACATCCTTGGCGAATACCACGAGCAGGAATGAAAGTTTTTGAGGGATCACCGTTGATGAGAATAGCAAAAGAAGGAGTAGATACACACTGCATTATAAGATCATGCGATTTGCCCCTAATACCAAGACCACAAAGAGCTTGACTAATAATATCCCAACTTAGTCTGTCATAGGCTTTAGACATATCGACTTTGAAAGCAAAGCCACTGTTATTAGGAGATAATTTGGCAATAGAGTGTATGAGCTCCTGAGCAATGACTATATTATCTCCAATGTATCGACCAGGAACGAAGGCATTTTGATAAGGGTTAATCAAGTTGATCAGGTGTGGTCGAATTCTATTAGTGAGAATTTTGGAAATAACCTTATAGAGAACATTACAGAGGGATATGGGTCTAAAGTCTGATGGTTTAGAAGGGAGATTCACTTTTGGAATGAGGACAATATGTGTGTGGTTGAGATGAGAAGGCATGGTACCAGTAATGAAGAAATTTTGGATAATGAGTGTTACCTTTGAGCCTATCAGATCCCAACATTTTTGGTAGAAAAAGGCAGGGTAACCATCTGGTCCAGGAGACTTGTGTGGATTCATACTTTTGATAACATTTCTGATCTCATCCTCTTGTGGCACGGAGCTAATAACCTCATTATCGGCAACAGAAATTTTTGAGAGTTCAGCTAGGATATATATGACCTGGAACGGGTATTGTATCAGCTGCTTGGAATATTGAAGTGAAATGTGCTATAAATGTATCAAAGATTTCTTGGTGATCTGAGGTTTGAACTCCATTATCTTTGATAATATGGTATATCGAATTCCGATGCTTTCTCATAGTTGCAGACAGATGGAAAAAGCGAGTGTTTTTATCACCTTCCTGCAGCCATGATATGTTGGATCTCTGTTTCTAGTAAAGTTCCTTCTGGAGGTGCAGCTTGTTAAGTAATATTTGAATATTTCTTTCTTCAATGTAGGTTACATCAGTGGGAACTTGCGATTGAATCTGCAGTAGGCGTCTTTCATAATACTTGATGTCATTATCAATATTGCCAATTCGAGATCTCCCCTATTGTTTCAGTTTTGGTAGAACTTTTTTGAGCTTAGCTTGTAGATCATAAGAGTCAAGTTTGCACCAGGATTGAGAGAGTACTTTGTGAAAATCAGATTCAAATACCCAAGCAACCTCAAATTGGGATGGAGTTCTTTTTTTTTTGACAAAAGTATTCAGTAATAACAGAATTGGGTTGTGGTCACTATTGAGACAAGGGAGATGAAGGAGACCAGCATATGGATGAAGAGTACGCCATTGTGTGTCAACCATGGCCCTGTCCAATCTTTCCGCCACATAATTCTGAGCTTTTCTATGATTATTCCAAGTATAAGCCGGCCCACAATAGCCAACATCCATAGCTGCAGTTTGATTGTACCATGAAATGAATGATTTATGATGGTTGTAATTGAAATTATTACCTTCATACTTCTCCTCTGCAGAAAGAATACTGTTGTAGTCCCCTATGCAGATCTAAAGAGCAGTGATAGATGAAATAGTGGACTCTAGTTCTTGCCAAAATAGTCTACGATCTTGTATCACAGGTGGGCCATAAATACATAGGAGATGCCATGGTTGGAAGTGACCCAGGGGATGAAGACAAGTGTGTATGTAGTTATTTCAAGAAGCTAAGATATTGAGTGTAATGTCAGAGTCCCAGCAGAGTAACAACCCTCCTGAAAAACCAACAGATGAGACCGCACTGAAGTGAGCATAGCCCAGAGATGATGCAATAGCAATTGCAGCTGTTGACGAACATCTTGTTTCAGATAAGAATAGAATCTTAGGTCTAGATGCACAGAGGAATGCCTTGATTGTTCGAATTGTAGGGTCATTCCTCAAGCCCCTACAATTCTATGATAAGATCATACTTGTGGAGGCTGTTGAAGGCCAGCCGTGCCTATGTCTTCATTGGGAGATAATATGATTCGTTTAAGAGGTATGTTATGAGCAATTTTAGAGTCATTTCTAATACTGCAATCTCTGGATCTCTTGATGTTGATCCCAGTATGCTTGGAAGGATGATTAATGGTATCAAGAGTTATCTTAGTAGTCAAATTCAGGTCAACAGGAGTGAGGGCATTTAATAGGGATGTGAATGTGGAAGCAGCAGACACAGTTGTAATGGATTTGTTTGATAAAGGAGGTAAAAGAAGTGGTGAAGAGGACAGAGTAGGAGTCATATTGGAATTCTGCAAGCTGTTTAATAGTGGAACAAGTGGTGTGGGTTTAGACTGGATGTTTGGGTTATCCTTGGGGAGAGGTTTAACGAGTGAGGGTAAGTTCTCCTCCAAAAGTGAAGGTTGGTCACAGATGGTGGATGAGTTTGAGAATGTGGTTGAGGATGTCTGGGTTGGATACATATGTTCCAATTTGGTTGAATTGGGTTCACTGGCAATTGGTGGAACAATAGGATCTGAAACGGTTGAGGAAGGCATGGGAATAGCCACATTTGATGGGGTAGTGGGAAATAACTGAATTGAGTCCATCCCAGGGGAAGTAATGGTTACAGCCGTAACCGTCACCGGAAGATCGTCGGAGTTGGCATGAATGATTGGTGGACTTGGTGAGGCATTTGCTGAAGTAGGCGGGGAAGACATCAATTGGGTAGTTAATGTGATAGGTACTTGGGGTGGAGGATCTATGGACATAGATGTATTGACAGAAGATGGTGGGGTGGGGGGAATGACTGAAATGGATGTTGGTTGACCTGAAGAACCCTCATCATTGGTTTTGGCATTAGGAGAAGGAGATGGGTTTCTCGTAATACCTCTGTTTTGGGGATTGCTCTTAAACCTGTCATCATGGTTCACAAAATGGAGAGATCAAGCCGTCTGTGGAGTAGAGATTGAAACTGATTCTTCTGCTCCAACGACCAATTTTCATTAATCAAACCTTCATAATCTTTATGAATTTTACACTTCTTGATACCATGACCCAAACAACCACAGAATTGACAAAATTTTGGTAGTCTTTCATATTTTAGTGAGACATTGCAACCTTATTGTTGCCCATTGACACTTTAAGATTCCTGAGAAGAGGCTTTATGATATCGATTTTGATCTTGATCCTGGCAAAGAGAATCTATTTGGCTGCATCTTGGGTAAAAGGTGGATGAATTGTACCAATCTGAGCAGCAATAGAGAAAACATAATCAATAGTAAGGAGATTGATTGGGAGGCCATAAAGTTGAACCCAGAATTCACTTTCACAGAACTTGTAGTCACTAGGTAGTTTGTTGGGAAAGCATCTCTCGATAATCAGCAAATGATGATTAATTTTCCATGGGCAGTTGCTGATCACGAACTCTAGATCCTCCAATTTTTCACATTTAGCAGAGAAAGATCCATTGTGATACTCTGATACCTTAATAATACCTTTAACCTTCAAAATTTTTGGTATTGTAGAGACAATGATATGGTTGGATAAGACTTCTGGGTCAGTATTTTGAAGAACAGGTATAGTTGCCAATCCGCTTGAGGATTGCAGGAAGGAGTTTTGGAGGCGCCTTCAATTTCTGAAGAGGAAGGCGTAAGCAGGGAAGCAAGTTTGGAAAGAATGTCTTCATAAGAGGATGTCGATGTTGAATCCATGTCAAAAGTAGGAGAGGTGAGGAGGAAGCAGAGATTAATAGAAAAAGATGATTACTTCTATGGTAATAAGGCAGAGAAACGACGATGGTAGAAGTGGTTGATGATTACATTATATTTACTATTGAGGTTGGGGACTTATTATATATATATATCTGGACTCTTAACCGATCATTCACATCCAAGCTTTTCATCTCATTCTTCCTATTACCATTCATTCAACATAGCTATTATTCCTATTAACTCCAAATGAATGGCCTTCAATGCAATCCAGAAAATAATCATTATATATTCTCATGAAATGTATAGCATTCTAGAATAAAGCAATCCCATTCTATATCATATACTTCAAACCACTACACCTATATATTGTTAGTATTTCTCTGGTTGAAGGGACACTATTTTTCTCTCGGAAAAACTATTTCTTAACTCCTAATCTTCTGAAATATTTTCTACCATAATTTTTTGGACAAAACTAAG
Source organism: Iris pallida (assembly GCA_029216955.1). Lineage (NCBI taxonomy): Eukaryota > Viridiplantae > Streptophyta > Magnoliopsida > Asparagales > Iridaceae > Iris > Iris pallida. The sequence goes on from JANAVB010028618.1 coordinate 1,203,621, forward strand.
TTCGGGCCACTCTCTCAGAGTTGCGTGCAACAACAGGAAGCCGATAGCAAGAGAGTTTTACCACCAGGAGGATTCGAGAGAAAGTCTGCACATAGACATCGAATAATCTCTTAGGGCAATGCTTCGTGCATGACTTTTCCGTAGACCGATAACTCTAACTTTTATTATTATGTTATTCTATTTTTCAGGAAATATTTTCTAACAATCTAAGAGATTATTTTCATATTATATATGTTAATTTAACAAAAATATTGTTAAGTAAACTTGTTAGTACACAACACATAAAACTTGTGAGAACTTTAGTTTCTGCACACAAAACAGTTAAGCAAGTTTGTTTGCTCACTGTCTCTAATACAACTGTTATTTAACTAATTCTCTATTAGTGAGAGAAAAGTTAGCTACAGCCTCTAATTCCCAGTGATAACAATTACTTATAAGAAAATTGGTTACAAGTTTCTTTTTAACTTGCTGGTACTAATACATTTTGATTAGAGCAGATAAATGTTTAATAGCTCATGTAATCATCCTTGATGATTAAGCATATAATTGTTCCCAGTTGATATTTGGAAGTTTGAACAGTATTGTTATTTTTATATAAACAAGTCTCCAAATTATTCTCTTTTATGTTAGTGATGCAAATCTCAGGTACGTGTTATTTAATTATTGTTAAATAATGTCTCATTCTCTAATCTCACTATAACCATTCTAATTTCTATAAGCATGAAATTAATAGGAAAAGAGAAGGATTAAGTAACCATCTCGTACTCCTATATATATTATGATTAAGAATATAGAAAAAAGCATGCTACAATAGCATGAAGCTTCTTAATATTTTTTTTTTTCCAAAGTAGCTTCAAGGTGATGATTGATGATATTGTTCAATTATGGTTTTTCTTATTTGCTTTTCATGAATTCATTTCATGAATTCATTTTTGGAGTAATGGAACATTTGAAACATTGTAAGTATTTCTTGGGAATTCAAAACTCAAGACAACCAAAATGATTTATATTTTAAAAGGAATTTATCCTCTACACTTACTGTTATTTTGCATCAATAGATATGATAAGAAAGTTACTACGATTATAGAAACATTCTATCACATAGTTAACGAAAGATAGATTATTACAAATATTTTAATTTGATAAGTTTTGAAGTTTGTATTATTAATTGGTGGATTAGAAGTCACTTTCACCTAAGTAATTTTAGACAAATATGGGTTTGGCACTTTTTTGTTCTAGATGTTGGTAGCCACTAATATCTATATCTTTGTTCTCTCTCTCTCAATTGAAGCGAATACTAGTATGGATATTGTTATCATATCCAATTGATCCATATCTAACATGTCCTCAGCATGTTGTTAAAAGCATCTCTAAAAATATTTTAATTAAGTTGCTGACAGTTTCTTAGTAGGCCTAACTGTTCATTAGGAATTTCTAAAGAATTGGTTTATGCGCTAAAAGCCAGCTGGTTTAGTTGGCATTATTAGTACACATGAGTTGTATTCTTTGATGGTGTTTTTGTGTATGGAATCTAGTTATGTTTTAATTTGGTTTCTTCTGGTTAAGCTACTTCGACTTGGTTAATTTATTTGAAAAATCCTTTTTCTTTATTGGCATATTTTTGAAATTGTTCATTGGTATAAACTTTCCTATTTTTAGTAGGAATGATCCTTATATTTAATGTATTTTTCATACGCATATATGGAGATGAAGGCATTTGCTAGTTGCTAACATTTTATTAGAAATGTTTTATCTTGTCAATACATATAGGCTTTGAAATCGAACTGGTTTATACATGATTAAATTTTTTTCTCTAGCTCTAAGTGTTTTACAGTAAGTTATATCAGAAGCTATCACCTTATTAACTACATGTAGATCTATTAGCAACGATTTGTGCTGCATTTAGGTTATGCATATTTTTGATCAAATTATCTATTTTACGTTGGAGTTTAAAAGTTTTATATTGATATAAAATTATTTGTTTCTTTTTCACCCTACATGGGGTGAACCTTCATTATCATCAATTTTATGACCTATAGTAAGAAATAGGGTCATGCTACCTTTATCATAAAGGTTTTATATAATAAGGTTCGGTTGGGTTGAATTTTTTCGAAATGTATTTATCTATGTGTGTTCTATATTTTGTATCATTTCATGTATTATGAGATTAATTCTATTGTCTACCTATTCATAGACAAATTGTATTATTGTGCAAAAATGCATTATTGTGCTAGAATGAACAAAGTTGTGCATAATTTCAGGTATATATTTCTTGTGAATATGTAATAACCTCTATCCTCTTGAAGGTAGAATCCTTAGATTTTTTTTTAATTTTGGAAAAGAGCAACATATTATCAGTGACGGTAATAAAAATTCATTTGTACCCACTCATTCGTAACATAATCCTTATAAAGTTATCTCTTCAAGTCAGAAGCATTAGAAGTTGTGACATGTTAGAAAATGAACAAATATGCTAAGGGATAAGAATTATTTCAAAATAATATACTAAATGACATTTCTTTTACTATTACTAAGCTGAAATCAAGAAGTACAGAATTGCTTCGATCACGTGGAAAGGTAATTTTTTACATTTACAATTCATGTAGTCTATTCATTTTGATTACTAAGTTTACTTGGACAAATATATGAAGTCTGTAAGCCATCATTTTTTGTTTATGGTGATAATGGATAATATTCTTTCCTTCATCGGTTTACATGTTTGAACCTTAAATGACTATATTATCACAATATTAAAATTTCTAGTCAGAAAGAAATCACAATATTGTTCTGTAACAATATTTAGACAAATTTTATTTTTGCTTATATTTTGTGATGCTATAATTCTTTGATTTATTTAAACAATTTAGCCACAAGAAAATAGTTAGTGAAATTGCAAATTTCTTTAAATATAAAGTTTTTAAGTTAAGATTATTTTGGGTACAAACCGAAAGGGTCCTTCTATCATCCGTGCGTAATTAGTCCTAAGTGACACGGTACTTCATCGTTCTCTTGTGGACCTCCGCTAGTTGGGAACCGACCCCTACAACTAACCCAAATTAATCAACAATTGATAAACTAAATATTTTTTAAGGTTGATTAGCAAGATCACTTAAACTAATATTCTACTTCTGTAGACTGTCATTTTTGCAAATATGGCTTGTAAAGATAAATCTTTAGAGCCAAGACTGAAAGTTACTGTGTCTTAATTTAAGAGGTGATAGAGTCAGATGAATCTTGGCTTACTATCCTATGGCTTATATTAGAAATGAGTGGAATCACACATTTTGATTATGATGACACAAAGTATAATTTAGAAGTAATCCAAACATCTGGCTTAGTCAAACCAAAAATTTCGAAAGAAATGGACTACAATTGGTTTCATAGAATTTTAAATATTTTTATGAGTCATTATATGACATTTTCTTTGGATATAAAATACTGAAGATCACTAAGAACCAGTGTAAGGTTTCACCTATGGAACAACTTAGATGCTCATATGTTGATAGGTCAATGTGACAAACTATCTAGGAGTATCAAAGATTTTGAAATTGTATATTTAAACATAGCTTGTGCTGAAGTTAAATGGCTCAGATATCTTACTATTTATATATCAAATAGATCTAGGCCCAAATTTCACTCTTGTTATGACTTCATGAAGGATGGAAACTGAATAGATCAAGCATCTTATTAAGCATATACATGATCTAAATATTTTTGTACCTGTCATATAAATTATGCTAAAGAACTGCTAAAGCATGATCTTGTAAATTTTAAGATGAACAGGTACTTGCAGCTACGTTTCAAGACAATAAAAGAGCCTAAAAGGCAAAAATTTGGTTCTTGACTATAAAAGTCATAAAAAAAAGTTTACAGATCTTTTGATGAAGAGTCTGTTTACCCTTGACGAAGAGTTTACCTGAGAAATTAATCCTAGTATATCGAGGGAGATGAAGTTAAGCCCATAAGTAAGTCACCAACACAACCAAACTGAGTCTGACTGGAGATCCCAAGAAGCCGGTTCAATGGTAGAAATAAGATGGACTTAGGTGACTATTATTTGTAAGCCCCCTGAAATTTATGATTATTTTTTTAATTTTCTAAATCAATTATTTTCAATAAATATTGTTATTTGGTTATTATTTTTATGTAATGTTCTTTTCTGTGACTTTGATTTCTGGAGCGTCAGAGATGCCAATCTCTGGAATCTTTCTTCATGAGTTTGTAGTAGACAAGATTATCTTCATTTTGATATATCATGTCCCACTCAAACTTATTCCGTTGTACTTTTTTTGCATCGCACAACTTCGGATCAATTTAGGCCATTTGATCGTTTAATAATTATTAATAAATTCTCACTTTTATCTTTGATCATCATATGTACGTTACCGTAACTTTTAATTTAGGAGTACAAGACTAGTCATTTTCTCGAAACCAACTTCTCATGCATGATCTACTCGAGACTCCCTATATCCATGACCTTCGTGTCCCACTCAGACACACCATCTTGTACTTCATTTGCTTCGTACAACTTTTCTGACGCAAGACCCAATCTTAATTTATCCTACGGAGTCACATTTATTTTTGACTTGAATTAGGGACACCATTTTGACCCAAACTTGTCGACCCAAAATATGGACATGGCCCACATTAAGCCTATTACCCACATGATACTTGTGTCCCATTTAATTGTGTGTTACATGCTACTTATTTACCCGAGATCATAAGTGGCTAAATTAATCCATTTATCGTGCCAAGCCCGATTGTGACCCGACCGACCCAACTAGACTCAACCTAAACTTCATGTTATCCCTTATGAACAACCTCATTCTCCTACAAAACACAAACACCAAGTGTACCCACTTAAAATATTCAATGGACAACCCCCCCACTTAATTAAATTCCTAAATAATGACTTAATATAGTTACACAAAATCTTAGCCCTTGATTTTGCCTCTATTAATTCCTACCACATATTCTCACATGACACACACTCCCACACCCTCTCCTAGGTAGCGATTCTCACATGACACCACACATTCTCTCTCTCTATTTACTTTGTAGAGATTCTTTTTTTCTCTCTCTCTCTCTCTCTCTCTTTGTAACATTCACTCACGGCCACTCATTTCTCTTTCACTCAACCTCTCTCTCTCCTCTCTCATATTAACAATAGCCCCCTCCATTTTTGGCCGACAACCTCCATGGCTGAACAGCCCCCTTTTTCTTCTTTTTCTCCTTCTCCTCCTTCCTTGCAAGAGCTCCCACAGCCGCCTCCACTTTTGGCCGAACACCCTTCCTCCTCTTATTCTTCTTCTCCACACCATCATTTTTCTCTCCATCACCATCTCTTCCTTCTCCACCTCTTCCATTCGGCATGGCAGCAACAGCCACTAGAACCGTGACCACCACGAGCGGCTGGGCAGCACGACAAGCCCCCCTGTTCGTGTAACAGTCGCAGCTCAATACGGGAGGCTGGTGCACAGTGCACGCGCACATGGATAGCAGCAGCTGCGATATGGCAGTGCGCAAACAGCGTGTGCGACCACCACACGAGCATCAACGGGTTATCGTGCCGCCGCGGCCAACCACCGCTACCGCGACCACCCCCATGGCCAGGCGACCTCAGGAGACCCCCCTTGGGTGGTCATTATCCTCCCTGAGCGCCATGAGCAGTCGATTTCGACTTCAGTCGAAATCCCGTCGAGACGCGTGTGATATTGAAGTCAGAATAGCACCTCAAAACAGCGACTTCGCGTGCATTTTTTGGACAATTCGACCGTTGGATCGTCGATCCGTTTCTTCCGTCTCTATCTCAGTATATCCCTCCTCACTCCTCAAGTTTCATCCCTTAATTTTGTCGTTTAATACATCAAAATTGGCCGTCAAGTTGACACTTTAAATTGTACTATTTTTTTGACAGTTTTGTGGAGCCAACTTCGTCGACTCGTATCTCCGCCGTCATAGCTCCGTTTGACATGCTACCTGTTTCTATGCATATCTGGTATAACCCTGTTCCTGTCCCTTAAGTTTTATTTCATTGTGAGCACGTTTGATTGGTTGTATTTGACGCCAAAGTTGGCCGTCCGAATTCATAATTTCTAACTTGTAAAATTCTATTTTTGAACCCGGGACTCCGGATTTCAATTTCGACACCACCAGTATATTCGTGGCATCGTTCTGGTATGAATTATATTAAGTTTGTTAGATTTGGAGGACGTAGGCCCTGGCATGCATTTCGGTGCAAAGTGGGCCCCACAGTCCGAGTCAACGGGTCATTTTGAGGTCGGCTCATCGGAATCAAATTCTGAATATACCGTTGAGTTCGTATCGTCATTTTGGACTCATTGACATATAATTTGCTGAGTTTTGAGGACATTGGCTCCGGTATGCTTTTTCGTGCAAATCGAAATTTTAATGTCCTGGTCAACGGACCAATTTGAGATCGGGTCAACGGAATCCAATTCTGGATATACCGTTGGGTTCGTATTGTCATTCTGGATTCGTGGACATATAATTTTTTAGGTTTAGTGGACTAGTATCCTTGCACATTTTTGGTGCAAAGCGGGTCCGACACGGACACCGTTTTGATCCGAAATTACCTTTTTGCTTCTGTATCCAAATTGGACTTATGGATAGGCTATCCTAGCTGATTTGACCATTCTAGACACGTTAGTGATATTTGTTTTATCATCCAATAATGTTTGTAGATATTTTTCTATGTATCACCTTTTATTATAATTGATTCTTATTATGCTCGTATTTCAGAATTAGTGGAACGAAACAGAGATCAGTCGATTCCAGTGATCTCACATCGCTAAAATTGACAAGATGACCATGTGGATCACTATGATAAGATTATTAACCTTACCGTTTATTATCTTATCTTGATTTACGTGTTGTAGGTTTCGATGTACGAATAACGAGGTACAACTTGATATTTTAATTCTTAGATTAGAGTTGATCCTGTTTAACCAAGATATATGGTATCTTGGTAGGTAAATGTTAGAAATATGATACTTAGACTAGTTTTGACCTCAATTGACCAAGTTTGACTATTTGACCAAAAGTCAACTACAAGTCAACACTTGGCCTAGAATTGACTAGAACTTGAACAAAGTTGACCAGTTGACCGAAAGTCAACTGTGAGTCAACCATTAGCCTAGTTTGAACCTAGTTTAACCTAGTTTGACTTTAGACGACCTATTTGACTTAGTTGACTGAGTTTGACCTAGATTACATTGCTTATACTATATAATCATGCCTAACACTGTTGAACCCTAATTAGCTTATATATATCTCATCTTTAGGTTTGTGACATCACTCTGAGTATCGATCCCATTTGTCAGCTCAGGACCGTAGGCGAGTACATTCTCTGATAGTAGTTCCTTATCTTGATATTTTTTGTATCCAATTCAGTTATAGTGTTTTACTTGATTCTTGTCTCGATGGTGCACGAACTAGTATACGTCGGATCATGGCATGAGATGTTATTTCTGGACTTTTTTGGTATATTGGTACATTATTCGATCTTGTTTCTTGTACTTATATAGACACCGATTCCTGAGGGAGATTAGCTACCCTCTTGGAGAATTTCGTATCATGACGTGCTATGTCCGGATCCATATCTATTCGGGGATGGAGAGTTATTATAGGTTATGTGATCAATACCCCTATGTCACTATTCTTGTGCTTGCGTCACCCTCACTGCACGTAGGGTGTAGCGAGATCTTATATTTCTTGTGCTCGCTTTCCATGTTGGCCGGCTTGACCCTTCTTGAGATTTTCCTGTGATAGTCAGGCCAAATGGAACAGCCTGATCTTGACCCAAGCCGATCACATAATACTATAATATCTCAAGGCACATTTTATGTTTACATTATACATCAGATATTCCTGTACTGTTCAACTTTCCTTTACGTTACACCATGACATGATTACCAGTTTATATATCATGTTTTACTTACAGTCTTGATATATCATCTTGTATTCCATTATGATTGTCTCTTATAGCATTTGTCAATACTATGGAACTGTTGTTGGTGTTTGTGCTCATTCATTTTCCTGATATGATAACCGTTGATGTTTACAGAGGACATGTTGGTTGATTGCTCTACCTTTTACGGGTATGACCAGGATAGAGATTTTGATGAGACATTACCCTTGGTGCCAGTAGAGGATTTACCTCCTGCTTAGACTGTTAGATAGGTTTGACTGGACTGCGTTCCAGCTAATATTGAGACTTATGTTATATGTTATATTTTGGATTCTTGTGTTATATCTTTAACTCTAAACTGTGTTGTGACTTCGCATCTTTTTCAGTTCATATTTTTCCATAACAGCTTTATGATATTCGTGCCTGTCTTCCTTAGATGTCTTGTGATTGAGTTAAGATTATATACCTCCGTACGGAGATGACAGGTACATATATATTGTGTCTAGATGCTATACTTTCTAGTAGACCTATACATCATTCTACCGCCGATTCTGCGGCGTAGGCTGGACGTACCTACGTGCTCGTGCCCCTAATCAGGGTACGAATCGTGACATTATGGAACACTGACCTTTGAGATTAAAATATCATAAACTATTGCCTAAGAGGCTGTATGGTATTGTATAGGGATATCCCATCCCTATAGTGACGATGTTCCGGTGTGATTTGGTTAGGATGAGTTTAGAACTCTTAATAGGTCCAAGCATGATTATGCGGGGTTGACTCCAATCACCAACCCTTAGAGGACTTACCTATGTGAGAGGTCGTGAAGGCCGCGACTATAGGACAAGGCGATCCTAGACAACACTTATGACTATGAAAAAGTGTGCATGGCCAATCAAATGCACCATCCGGTAGACCCAAGAACCTCTAGCGTGCTATGTGTATTATTTTCTGAATATGGCTCAAGAAGTATGATTCAAGACATAGTCCATCAAGCACTTCTTCAGATAAAGATAATAGTCATTAAGTGAGATTCAAGGCTGTAGTCCATCTCATCTATGCATAGTATTCATTTGCCAAAAATTCTCTACTTCTATTCTTTTAAATCTTGTTAACTTTATTTCAAAATTTAATTTTTTGGGGGGGATTGTTGTATGATATTTAAAAAAAGAATCAAATTCCTTTTTTGAACATTACAAAACTTATTAGCCATTAATTGCTCAAATGGTTATGAGACAAATGGATACTTAATTAGTCCTTAATTCTTATTACATCTTATTTACTATTGAGGCTGGGGACTTGTTATATATAGCTGGACTCTTAACCGATCCTTCACATCCAACCTTTTCATCTCATTATTCCTATTACCATTCATTCACCACAGCTATTATTCCTATTAACTCCAAATGAATAGCCTTCAATGTAATCCAGAAAAATAATAATTTTATATATATTCTCATGAAATATATAACATTATGAGAATGAAGCAATCCCATTCTATATCTTATACTTCACACCACTACATTTATATGTTGCTAGTATTTTTCTTGGTTGAAGGGACAATATTTTTCTTTTAGAAAAACTATCTCTTAAATCCTAATCTTCTGAAATATTTTCCACCATAATTTTTTGGGCAAAGCTAAGTTCGAGTCACTCTCTCGGAGTTGTGTGCAACAACGGAAAGCCGATAGCAAGGGAGTTTTACCGCTAGGAGGATTCGAGAGAAAGTTTGCACATAGACCTGAACAATCTCTTAGAAAAATGCTTCGTGCATGACTTTCCCGTAGACCGGTAACTATAACTTTTATTATTGGGTGTAGACGGTTCTACTATATATATATATATATATATATATATATATATATATATATATATATATATATATATATATATATATATAGTTCGGCTTGGAGAAAGGACACCCAAAATAAAATAAAATAATATATATATAAAAAATACTAGTCACATTAACTATCCGATTCAATCTAAAATTTATAGCATTAAATCTACACAATAAAGTAATAATTTTATATCATAAAAATATGTTATTTATTTCTAAAAAAATACCAAAATAATTTATAATAATATTTAGTCTATTTTACTCATAGAAAAATAGGTATACAAGTTTTATATAGATCCGACGTCAATAGTCACCAACTTGTGCAATAGTTTCGTACCCGAATCAAATAATTTTAAACAAACAATACATTTGAATTTTTTTTGTAAAATATATTAGAATATAGATTTTATAATAAAATACACATTTTAATTTAGAAATGTTCCATTAATATTCGAGTCTAAAAAGACATCTAGATCCTAGGTTTCTCGGTGATCCGACAACAATACGACGAAAACAAATTTTATTAAAATATGAAACCTCAACCAAGTGGCACAAAAGTATATAAAATAGAAAGATTAGGATGTCTAGATTACTACCAAAAATATTTGAGAGATCGAAGTACTCCACAAGTCACCTAAAACTCCTCCGTAAAAGAATTGGTTTAGTCTGGACACGTTCGTAAAACGGAAGCCCCGGATAAATCGTGCGAAACCGCGTGGACGACCAATTGAAGATGAAAAAGACACGTTGTCACGATCCGCACTGGCTTTTCGGGATATGAGTGTAGAAGCATGAAAAAGTGCAGACATATCAAAAACGCAGGTGACAATACTTGCTACACATGACTTCACAAACACGCAGGTACCCAAAAAGTGCAGACAACAGACAAAAGCCACAATGAGACGTACAAAGAGGGTGCGAAAAGAGTTCTTTATTAAAATTATTTCTACAAGGATCTATTACAGATTATTCATGATTACATATAAAGACTAGAAATACCTAAAGTCTACAAGTGGGCAATCTTCTTCATAAAAGAGCAGCCCCCAGGCGTGCAGCCTATCAGAGCGAATCACTTTCTCGTCAGAGAAAGCCGCTTCACAGCCATACGCAGAGGAACTCCAATATGGCTAATAAAGCAGCCATTGTCCCAAGCCAGAAGCTCCTGCTCGCCACACTGCGGCGACTCTTGAGCAGGACATAGCACAACCAGTGGTGCTTCGAATTGGCAATCCATCCAACCTCGGAAGCTTGGATCTCGAAGACCTCCAAGATGTCGTTTAGGTTCAAACTCCTCATGCCAAACGCTCAAGTGCATCTCAAGATCCAGCAGAAGTTCTTCTACAAGGACATAGCTTCTTTGAACGAAGAGATCCACAACCAATAGTCAACTTGTGCAGGGCCAACGGCTGTTCGAAGCCAAGTCAGGATCGAGCATGACGATGGGAATGCTAAGAGACAGTGGATGTAACTCTTCAGAAAAGCTTTCCTTTATATAGGCAGAGTGCAGTCCAACCCACATACCCCGTGTCCGTCGGTCAAAGACTCCTAAATTAATGGGATGAACCTATGACTCAGCACAATAAATATCATTTAATAGGTTCATTTGACTGAATCCTAGGCCACAGACTTCTTGAATTCCCCAAAATGATGGCGGTAATTAAAGAAGAGGATGACTGACTCATCCGTTAAAAGAGCAGTCATTAATTGCTCATATGACTTCGACTCAGAAGCGCAGCCACGCTCCTTCGACTCAAAAGCATAGCCCCTCCAGTTTAACCGAAAGCGTAGCTCCTTCTATCTAATCTAGAAGCGCATCTCGTTCACAAAGCTCCTTCATCTGGCACTTTATTGCCTCAAGCACAGTCTACTCATCGCTCAAGAAGTGCAGTGGCTCCGTCATTTTCCAAACACAATCTACTCGTCGCTCTAAAGCACAGGGACTCCATCGTCTTCGAAATATAGTCTCCTCGTCGCTCCAAAGCACAGGGACTCCTTTGTCTTTAAAACACAGTCTATTCGTTGCTCCAAAACACAGTGACTCCGTTGTCTTCGAAACACAGTCTACTCGTCGCTTAAGAAGCGCAGTGGCGTTCGAGCCTCACCAGAAGCGCAGCTCGTATAAAAGCACAGTCCTATGAGGTGGCATTATTTTACGTGGCAAGTCGGGTATCTATATCTTTTCAGATATTACCCAATCGGTTCAGTTTAAACCACCGCTCTTAAGATAGGACAGAGTTTGATTCTGTTGATAAAAGCAATATATTATCGGTTTGTTTAAACCACAGATAATGACAGAGTTTGTCCTATGGACGTGGGCCATATCCAAAAGGTTTATTTAGACCAATGGCCCCCTAAGATAAGGACAAAATCCAACTTCGAAATAGGATCAGAATCTGCTCAGGTTCATCCAATCAATATTAAATGCATGCCAGGTGTCGTTTATTCAGTTATGTTGATAACTCCCTAAGATCTTGATAAAAGAGAATCCCAGCGTCCGCCACATGTCACCTCAGCAGTAACCCTTATCGTGCAACCTCAAGATTCTCCTATATCTCTACGTACAGCGTTCCTGCACAATCCTTATGTACATAGTATATGTGCTCTCCTATAAATAGAAGGAGTTTTCCTTCGATAAAGGGGCTTCAAAATCTTCACAAGTACCAGAAAGTCAGAGAAAGTTCAACTCGTCGTTAGATCGTCAGCAGAGTAAAAGAGCCACTGCAGTGCTTGATCTCTACCATCACACTTCCTCAGAAAACTTTGTACTTAGATCTCTTATTTAGGAATCGATTGTAATTTTTTCACGTTTAATATACAAAATGTTCGTATAACGTTGTCATGGAAAACAAGATGGCGACTCTGCTGGGGACTTCCTTCTCCTCCAACGGGAAGGTAGTGACACAATCTGATGATAACTTACTGGGATATTATCAGAATATGCTGGTCGTACGTTTCGAGCAACAAGATTTCCAAGTTCTCCTTTCCGAGGAGAAGTCAAGTCCTTCGAAGCGGTTCATAAAATCGAGGAAGACTCGACGCACCTGGGTGCCGAAGGCGGCTGTAACGAGCAGCAGGACAGAGGGGACTGCGCTCCAGAATTCCCTGAATGACGAAGCCTCGAAGAAGATTTTGGCTGCTACTGACATGCCGCCTCGCTCAGTTCCCACTTCGGGAAAACATAGCAAGGAGTACGACTCCCCTATGGTGGGCTTGATAAAGGCGTAACGCCGAAAGAAGCATGCCGTGGTCCACCCACGGACGAAGGAGGCTGTGCAGGCAATAACTTCTATCTTTGACAGAATTGCCTACCCATTGGGTAAGGCTATGTTGGATTCTGAACGTTATGCAGCTTATAGGGGTAATATAAAGAGGTCCAAGGTGGCACGTGCCTTACACAACCAAAGTGCTATGCCAACCACTCTGTTGGACTCTGAATTCTACGGACCTTCTAGGGGTAGTAGGAAGAAATCCAAGGTAGCACGCGCTTTGCGCGATCAAAGTGCTATGCCGACGGCAGACCAAAGCCCGCATTGACAGCCATGTGTACAGCTAATGAAAAACTATAAAAAACTAGTCCGAGTGCTTCGATGCCTCGACCAGTAAAACTTCGCAGTCACTTGAGCGCTCATGCGCACGATTCAAGCCAGGGGTATCTACCATCGAGATAGACTCGTGCGAACAGTATTCCTGTAAGCATGGAAGGAGTCTACCTCATCAGCAACTCTCTAATCAGGACCTAAGCATGTCTTAGATGCAGGAACTAAGAAGAGAGAAGTTATCTCCATATCCTCACTCCTTCGTTTAGCTTCCTTGTACACACGAAAGGAATGCAGGAGTGGAGACCTGAACAACTCCCCACAAGTGTAAAGCGAAGGAGGGGTCTGTGATGTAGGACGTGTCTAAATCAAGGCACAACTGCATCCATATCACCATCAACTGTTGTTGTTGCCAAACAGTCATGTCGTCGCCAAAGAGGCGGTTCGTCTTCCAATGACTGCGACTGATGGCGTCACATGAAGAAGAAGATGAACTCTATATTGCTTTATGCAATGCGGCATATGGTTCTCCGTCTCTCAAGAAGTTTTCCAAGAATCCTCCCGTATCGGCCAACATGCCCAAAAATCGGCCTGCGGGTAGCAAGATGACACTGTCCAGTACGGGTGTGTTCCAAGGCACGTGCTCCAAATCAGGATCCTTGCCACAAGGAAATGACATATCAGTTACGATATTAGTTGGGGGTGGCCAACCCTCCACCATTCATGATAATCCCTCATTCCAACCTAATGAAGGACTATACGACACAGATGCCTCCACAGGCGCAGGTAGCCAAAACACCAGGAGTAGCAATTACAATGAGTCTGAGGATGATTGTAACCTACCAGTTTATCCTCAAGACGATGGAACTCATGTGTCTGATTCAGAGAGCGAAAGATCCACTGTCCCTTCTACTTATCCATACATGATGTCCGTGTTCATGGCCAAAGGCGACAACGTGGACAACAGTGAAGGATCCAGTTAGCAGAAGCGTATAGAGGACCTTGAGATGGGCCTAAATATGTTGAACGAAACTATGAAGACCTTGGCTTCCATCGTCTTGGAGATCAAGAAGAAATTGACACCCACTGTCTGCACTCCTACAAACCAAGACCTGGGGACTAATGGCGGGTCCAATGTGCCTCATGTCCTGAGCCAAGCAGTGCCCCCGTCATCTACTCCATCGACAACGAGATCTGTCGTGTTGAGTGAAGTGCAGCAGGCCCTCAAAGAGTTGTACGCTCGCCACGATGCCAGAGAAAGGTGAGAATCACTCAAAAAATGGGGATTCGATAACCATATCCTGTCGAATGAGATAATGTGATCTATCCTCCCAAATACAATCCTCAGATGCTCACGCCATTCGGTGCGAAGGAGTCTTTCCGTCGATACTTGACTTCGCCTCAGTAATAGGGCATCTACCAAAAGACGACGCTCTCCTTACCAACATATTCATAGGAGCACTGCAGGGGTGGCATACGAATGATTTTGTAGCCTCCCGAACAATTGTATTTTGTCGTTCGAAAACTTGAAGCACCTATTCCTTAATCGATTCTACGAAAGGAATGGACATGACAATGTCGACTCTCATGGACATCGTCCAGAAGGAGAAGTACCCTATACGCGCATACATTGAGCACTTCCGCCAGGCCACTCTGAGATTATCCCCTGGTATACCAGAGCCCATGCTTATAGACTTCTGCCGCATAAACATGCTTTCCGTAGTCAAATTGTGGCACGGTGCTTCTTGTATAGAGTGGATGCCCTTTATTACAGAGGCAGATATGGCAGAAAGGAAAGCTCGAGACGCACAACTATTAGGACTGAGTTTTCCATCGCTAGAAGACAAAGGAAGGCGCTTATCTAGCAACAACCATGCTCCCAAGGACGATAAAGGAAAACAAGCCATGACCGTCAACATCTCTAAGGGTTTAGTAACAATGAACCCTAAGCCGGTCGAAGCGCAGAGGCCGAAAAAGACCTACTCCTTCAACGACGAAGACACACTAGAACTCTTCGATATGCTGACGAAGGGTGGCAAGCTTCAGCTCCCGCCTCCTAAGCGTTTCGATGAAGTAGAAAAGGTAGACAATCCAAAATACTTCCACTACCACCAGTCTGTTCACCATTCGATACATGATTACTATGCCATGATACATATCCAGTGCCTCATCGATGCCAAGGTCATTTCGCTTGAATACGAGGAAAAGACTGTTATTGCCAACGTGGTTACTCTCCAGTTCGAAAGTTTTCCAAAAATAGAGGCTCCAGACGACGTAGTTCCATCCCGAGAGCAACGATGGAAGTAGTCAATCTACCGCTGGCCCGTGACAACGCTCAAGGCCTCATCCCATTTACAGCATCATGAGGCGAAGTGATGTGGATCTACCCTGATCTCGCCCCAGACCTGATGGTGCCTACAACGCACTCTGTCAAGGGGAAGAAAGTCAAGTCATGGCGTATGGTTTCTAAATCGGCTGTTGACACTCTGGTTACCATTCGCTCGGCTCACCAGCAAGAAGAAAATCAAGCTCCGGAGGAGGAAACACCTCCCCCTATTGCGACTACTGCCCCCGATACAGTAAAAGCAGGCATGTCTCAAGCCTCTGCCACAGACAAGCAAAGGCAGAAGGAGGTTCGCTTTGACAAATCTCTGAGAAAAGACTCGACTGTAGGGCCGATCAAGCCCTACAACTTCGACATATTAGCACAATTGGCCAATACTCCAGCTCGACTGTCACTCTTCGAGCTCCTTCGTCTCTCCAAAGAGACTCGAGATGCCCCCAACAAAACTTTACAGTATGCTGACTCCTTTCTCACCCAGGGGCAACCGCCCAAGGAGGACCTTGTTGCATGCCCACATTGTCACAGTGTGGTTGAGGTGATTTCTAACATCACCTTCACCCATCATGACATGTTGCTAAAGAATAACCAGCACAATAGGCTTCCATATAACACAGGATATGTTGGTGCCATTAAGGTTAATTATATCCACATCGACCATGGATCTTCTCTTAGCATCATCCCTCGGAGTCTACTCCAAGCTTTGGGGATCCCAATGCATCGATCGACTGCATCAAATACTAAAATCAGCGGCTTCACCACTAGAAAGAGTGAGCCCCTAGGCAAGATTTGCCTGAAATTCCAAATAGGTAATCTCCAGACTGATGTAACTTGCTACATGATTGATGCCGATATAAACTATAAGATGTTGTTGGGACGACCATAGATTCATGAGTACTTGATCGTGCCCTCCACCCTCCATCAATACATGAATTATGTGGCCAGTGACGGGACCATCAAAATCGAGTTCGCTGACATCGACCCATTCTGAGGACTCGAAGCATACTATACAAATGCTGAGCTGAACAGGTTAATCCCATGGGACGATGATGCCAATGATGCCAACGACGAGGCAGATACTGTATCGAAACGTACAGCTATCGTAGAAGAACCATTAAGGGTTCGATTGAAGGAAAAACTTTCCAAAACATCAGCTCTCGTCGTCAAGCTTCGAGGCAAGGCTCCGGCTCGGTCACCCTCGACAATATCAGTCGTTAGCCAGGAGCCTATACAAATAGGGCTTCCCCGGAAGTCCCCAAGGCTAAATCTGAAGTCCTATGAACCTCCGACTACACCTCCCTTAGTAGTCAAGTTGAAGGGGAACCTCCTCCACCTTCACCCGCAACGACCCTAGTGCTCACAGATGAAGAATTGGGAGACTACGTGTGTACCGATATTGAGGTGCACTCTTTAGATGATGTAATCTATCGGGATAAAATTTCGTATTTCATTAATAGGAAGTTGTCTTTGAATTACTCTTGCGCATATTGGAACACTAGGTATTTCTTAGACAACGCTCTATATATATTACAAATGACAACTGCTATTCTGGCAAGCCGAGTTGTCCCTCCTCAAGGTATCTACTTCTTGGTTCCAATAAGGAAGAAGGAGGAGGAAACCATCGTCTTCGGTCGATTGGAGCATCCTCAGCGGCTGGCTTCGGCAGAACCAGAATCCGATAACGGCAAGATGCAACTCTACCGTTACACTACTCAAGCCAAACACCTTATCCAGGAGATGTGCTACGAATTGAATAGCAATATAGGGCTGAACTATGGCAAAGATCGATGCCTTCCCTTACGACTTCGTGCTCCAAAGGAAAGTCCTAAAATTAATAGCAACACACTCGCTGGGGGTTGGGTTACGTTACACCCATAACAACTTCGAAGGAATCAGAGCTGGAGGTCTTGATGCATTCACACTCTTCCGACTCCTCAACCTGGGACTCTGATACTATTATCGGCCAAGCCTGCAAGAAAATATTTCTGTTAATATGGTTTTTACAGATCCCCCAGTCGAGGAGGAAATGAAATACTTAAATTCTTTGAAGATGAACCCTGGGCTCAGCGCTTGGGATTCTAATGGAAATGGTGCTTCGAACAGTGTGAATCTTCCATTGAAGATGAAGTCGTCCAAGTCGAGCTAGGAGATGAGGCTTCCCCAAAATCCATCTTCATCAGCAAAAGCTTGACGAAAGAAGACAAGGAATCTCTTATACAGCTTATCCGAGAATACATCTATGACTTTGCTTGGAGCTATAAGGACATGTCGGGTTTAGACCCACAAGTTGCCATGCACCGTCTTAACATCTTACCCGACGCTAAGCCGGTCAAATAGCAACAATGTCGTTTTTGCCCCCAAAGTCATGGATGCTATTGAGAAAGAAGTCGACAAACTCATAGAGTGGCTTCATTCGTGAAGAGCAACACCCAGATTGGGTGGCCAACATTGTCCCAGTCACTAAGAAGAACGAAAAAATTTGGGTCTGCTTAGAATTTAGGGATCTCAACTCGGCCTGTCCAAGTTTTTCCTTCCAATCACCGACGTAATGATTGACAACACGTGTGGCTTCGAGGGCATGTCCTTCGTGGATGGTTTCTCAGGCTTCAACCAGATCAAAATGTTCCTCGAAGACGAGAAGCATACTTTATTTCGGATTCCAAAAGGGATATACTTTTACACAGTGATGCCCTTCGGGTTAAAGAATACGGGAGAAACATACCAACGGGCTATGAGCACCATATTCTGCAAGTACCTCCGAAAGATAATTTGGATGACTTAAGGACGGTATTCGACTTAATACGGACACATCGACTAAAGATGAACTCAACCAAGTCTTTCCTGGGAGTCTCCAGTAGTAAGTTTCTGGGATTTATTATCACAGCCAAGTGTATTCATATTGACCCTAAGAAGACTAAGGCGATCTTGGATATGGCTCTTTCGAAGAATCTCCATGAGCTTCGAGACCTATAAGGACGCTTGGCATACATCAGAAGATTCATAGAAAATCTCTCCTGTCGATGTCAACCCTTCACCAAACTGATAAAGAAAAGGATTTTTTTATGTATGGACCGAAGAATACCAGCGCACATTCGACGACATCAAGAAGCCGCGAGATTGTTCTTTATCAAAACTTCCCCTCAACTTCGTACTTCGACCCAAACCCTTCAACGCCGAGATCCCTGACACCCTTGCACATGCCCTCGACCACCTGAACAGTCAGAGAAATGTCGGAGAGACACCGCAGTCCGTCAAGACCGCTAACACCCCTGTTTGTGTTTCAGTCGAGGTACTATGTTCACCCTCTTCCTCTGCCTTCACCTCGTGATTAAATTTTGAGCCAATTGGTTCATTACAAACTCGGCATATAGGAATACAAGCCATGTCAATTAGATCGGGTTAGATATCCCAGATCATCCAGATAAATTTGTCGAAAGTTCTACGAAAAGTGTGTGCTTATTCGCCTGAACGAAACAGTTTCAAGGCTGTTTCGAAAGGCATTTTCTGGACGAAAAACTGAGGAATTTGAAAACCTAAATTGAAACAGTAGAAGACAACATATGCGAAATTAAAATGCACCTGTTAGATTTAGTTTTTAGTATTATTCATGAAGTTATTCGTTGTTAAAGATTCAAGAAAAATTGGGTTTTTAAAACTAAAAACTTTAGAAAATTTCTCGATACGGCGTGCGCCCCGACAAATCAGGCAATATGGTTACAAACTATATACATCAAAAGACATGTATAGATGTTGTTGACGTGTGGGAACTGACGAAACTCGATTTCGTTGCATGTGTGCGAAACCAGTACGTATCCGTCAAAATACTCCCGTATCGACCTTTTGCAAACTAGGCCATAACTTCGTGTACTGTCGTCAATTCGAGACGAATCTTACGCCAATAGGACCGTATCAAAATTCTGGTCCTGTGTGCTAAGTTTGGTCTGATTCTGAGAATGTCGACCGGAACGCCTATTTGGCTGGCCCGTAACCAGATCCAACGGGCGAAATTGTGCACGGCCCGCCGAAATCCAACTTTGGACATACGGTTGGATTCATCTCCTCAAACTGGATTCATAGACATATAATTTGACGACTTTATAGACCACAGATGCTGGCACGTATTTCGGTGCAAAATGGGTCCAACGACGGACAACATTTTAACCCAAAATTATGATTTTGCCTCTGTGTCTGGAATTAGACTTTTAGACATGCATTTCTTAGACATATTTTCTACACTAGGAATATTCTTAATGTTTGTTTCAGCATCCGGAGCCATTCGTGGATTGTGACTTTCTTTTGTTGACGCTTGTGACTGTTGGAGTTGCCATTCCCGTACCACCAGGCAAGATACCTTACCATCATACTCCGTAATTACTTTACTTTATTTTTTAGTTATTTATATTCGGTTTTATTCATACTGCATGGTTTATATCATTTTGTGTCCAAGTCACACTTGGGTGCAAGTGACTGTATCGATCGTTTTACTTGCTTTTGTTCTATTTTCTTGTATTGACTTAGCCCTGTGACCACCCATTGATAATGAGGTATTGGTATATCTCATACGGCCTTGACACATGCTTTATCATGTATTGTGATCAGTCACATGTAGGACACGTACTCGCGTAGTCGGCTGGGCACCGATACGTCTGAGGCGTACGACAGATAGGAGTAACTACTAATAGAATTGCATGCTAGTAGACTTGGCAGTTACTAGAGGTTCATGAGTCATGGAGATTACGATACTAGACATTTGGTTAGGTAGAATAATACCTGACGTATGGGCTTCTATTACACATTTTCTTGTAACCCGGAAGCTCCGCTGGAGATACGAGTATGATTATCCACTCAGGTTGGCCACTGTCGTTCTTGAACGTTATGCGCTTAGTCACAGGTACCCGAGAGGGGACTATACCGGATCCTATTATCATCCAGGGCTCATGCGTCGAAGGATTGTGTCTCAACTGCATGTTCACAGTAGAACGATTAAGAACCCTATTGCATGCATCAATTTATTTCTATTATATATCACAGTTTATTATGGTATATTCTTCCTGTATGTTGTTACGTCCCTCTGAGGACCTGGTGATCTCTCCAGGTGTATGGTTTGTGACTTTTCGCAGGTGTTCTAGCCAAGGCCATGATCTTCTCCATTCATTCAAAGATGATTGCTCTTGGTTCGTCATGCTATTTTATCTATCTTTTCCTTATATAGTTTCTCTCATTTAAAATGGTTGGTAGTGGATTTGTCGCCGCCCAACTACATGTATAAATGACAAAATTTATAGTTGATTTATATTATTATTCTTTTATTTTGTGGATGAGATTTAGTTGTCATGATTTTTTTTGCATTTTACAGCTTATGTATACATACGAGGATTCCATATATTGGAGTATACTACGTATGTATGCAGCTGACATGTTTATGTACTTAGTCCTCAGTATTTTGGGACTAGGTCATTACATGTTTTTGTGGTGGCCCATGCAGGTCCAGTTTGTCACTTCGATTATGTTACTATACCGATGTGAGCCTACAAATATGATTAGAATCTAGGTATCTCATCCACATGCTTGATCTCCTCATTTGATTCTAATTTTGAACTCTCATTCGACTATCTTGATTTCCTTCTATTTGACTCCTTTCCACTGTAGATATTATCTTTCCCTTCATGCTTGATAGTGAGGTTAGGAAGATGACTCGTGTTAAGGTATATATGTTATATTGTTCAAATCACCCTACCAGTTGACCTCTTGTAAGCCGGATAGAATACCTCATCACCTATCATTCTTTTGTCCTCGTAAACTATTAAAGAGGATACTAAGAGGATTACCGTGACTACAGAGCTTAGAGATTCATATCCCTTTTTGGTCGAGCAAAGCTTTAGACAAAAGATAATAGTACGACTGTATAGGCTCGAATACCGGACAAGGCTTAGGTTCTCAAGGAACTTGAACTATCTAGATTTTACTTTCAACATTATCTAGAGTACTTATATTTTGGAACTATCTTTACTAACGCCATTATTATAGCCTACTTTTTGTAAGCTTACCCTTTTATCAAGCTTGTTCATGACATATTTATTGGGGACGCCCGCTAGCATATTGTCTAATTAGAATCAATGTATTGCGGTCTGATCAACCGTAGTGCAATTGGTTCGTTCTTCATATGATTATCCCACGTGGATTGAGATATAGAGATATCTAGGATCTCGTCCACGACTGCATTGACAATTCCCTCTTGAACTATTCATTCGCCTTTAAATCACGTATTTGTATTCAATAACATCTTCCTTGAACTCTTTATTATTTCCTTCTTTAACTAATTTGGAAAGACAAACGCTCGTATTTGATAGATAGATAAGGAGTATCCCCCATGGACATAATAGTTGTATACACAAGTGTAGCTACCATCGGCCAGCCATGTGAATACAACCTTGCCTTGAGTTACTCGTTCTCCCGTCGACCCTAAAACTACTATCGTGACCTTCTAGTCATTTGAATTTGATAATTATTAGAATCATACCCTTGGTCGAAACACCAACCTGGACGACTATATATTCTCAAGGAACCAATTATTGTGAGTCTCTAATTATTTTTCTTGAATCTTGCTTTAACTAGCAACCC
The DNA here is from genome assembly GCA_029216955.1 of Iris pallida. NCBI lineage: Eukaryota > Viridiplantae > Streptophyta > Magnoliopsida > Asparagales > Iridaceae > Iris > Iris pallida. The sequence goes on from JANAVB010028618.1 coordinate 1,225,889, forward strand.
TTATGCCTTAACCTAACCCTTACTCGACCAAGCCCATAGTTTAGACATGAGAGGAATAGACAGAAACAAGGACAAGTATTTACCATGACTATGATAGACACCCATCCCGAGATTAGGGATCCAACAGGTGTTATTCTAGGTATACAATTTTATTCTTAAGGAAGTGACTTAGCATTAGAACAACACCTTCACCAGCTTAGCCAATATCTGTAGCATAACACTCCATCATATTGATTTACTAGATATCAGCAACAATGCAGGAGCACTACATTCGACACCATTAGAAACCTTATGACCATAGTCTGGCAGGCTTCACACAAATAGAAATTCATGACTTAGCCGTTAGAGATATTTCATATGACGTGCCTTAAAGTTTGTTACCTCCATCAATAAAGTCTCGTATACTATAGAAGAGTGGATTATTCTATTTTATCAACTCATGTATCGTTATACACAATCATTTCCATTTATTATAAATTGGGGTACGATCCTCGAATTTGATTCATATCTACCATATCACGTTATCTATCACATCGTGCCTTATTCATTATTACTATCAAAGGTCGAGGTACGATGTCACGACTTAATTATTCCTAACCTCATTATTTCTAAAACCATGTCCTAGTTTCTAGCGTGAATAGATTGTAAGCCTTCTAAATTTTGGGATTCACTAAGCTTACGATTAATTTAGATAAGTTGGTTCCCACTAGGGTGATAAATTTTTGCCTCATGAATACCCAATTTCTGTTTAGATCTTTTGGTGTCCCTTACCATGATATTGATATTCGGAGCACGAGATCAGCTGTTACCTTCCAACAAATTTTATATACAAGACCTAGATGAGCCCACCATTATCCAGGCATATCATGTCCCACTCAAACACATCCCTTGTACTTTATTTTTATGATACAACTTTAAGGTAAAAAGGGCTAACAATAACCCTTACCTTAATACTGATGAACTTTCTGACTTCAATTAGAGACCGAACCTCGACTCAATTCTTTTGACTCAATATACGGTTGTGACCTACTCGAAGCCCACTATGCA
>JANAVB010028618.1:1231935-1259803 GCA_029216955.1 Iris pallida
GACTTGGTAGTTACTAGAGGTTCATATGAGTCATGGAGATGACGATACTAGGCATTTGGGTGGGAAGAACAATACCTGACGTATGGGCTTCTATTACACATTTCTTTATAATTCGAAAGCTTCGCTGGAGATACAGGTATGATTATCCACTCAGGTTGGCCACTGACGTTCTTAAACATTATGAGCTTGGTCACTGGTGCCCGAGAGGGGACTACCGGATCCTATTATCAGCTAGGGCTCATGCGTCGAAGGATTGTGTCTCAACTGCATGTTCATAGTAGAATGGTTAAGAACCCTATTGTATGCATCAATTTATTTCTATTATGTATCACAGTTGATTATGCATGTTCTTCCTGTATCTTGTTACGTCCCTTTGAGGACATGGTGATCTCTCCAGGTGTGTGCTTTGTGACTTTTTGCTGGTGTTCTAGCCAATGCCGTGATTTTCTCCATTCCTTCGAAGATGATTGCTCTTGGTTCGTCATGCTATTTTATCCATCATTTCCTTCTATATTTTCTCTCATTTAAAATGGTTGGTAGTGGATTTGTCTCCGCCCAACTACATATATAAATGACAAAATTTATAGTTGATTTATATTATTATTCTTTTATTTTGTGGATGAGATTTAGTTATCATGGTTTTACTGCATTTTATAGCTTATATATACATACGAGTATTTTATATATTGGAGTATACTTCGTATGTATGCAGCTGGCATGTTTATATACTTAGTCCAAAGTATTTTGGGACTGGGACGTTACAAGAAGTACCTCACTAGTCCTCCAATACTAGTAGTACCGGTCGTGGGAAGACCCTTCATGCTATACGTCTGAGCTATGGACCATTCTCTCGGTGCTTTGCTAGCCCAAAAAAGCAATGAAGGCCATAAACAGGCTATCTACTATCTTAGCAGGATCATGATTGGGGCCGAGCATCGGTATAATCCTGTGGACAAGGAGTGTCTTGCTCGGCTCTTCGCCATCTAGAAGATATGACTTTACGTGGCCGGACAGACAATCCATGTCATATCTCGAGTCAACCCCCTCAGGGTCCTCATGACCAAGCTAGGGGACTTAAACTTGCGATTGGCCACATGGGCAATACTTTTGACTCCTTATGACATGGTATTTGTCCCATAAAAGAAAGTCGAAGGCCTAGCATTGACCGACTTCTTGGTGACACATCCTGTGCTAGAGACATCGAAGATCTATAACGACATTCCCGATGAAGTCCTAGATTCCAATGACATCTCAGATAACTCGGTTTGGTGCATATTCTTTGACAGCGCTTCAAGAACATGACCCAAAGGCGAGATCATCGCAGGGGTCGGAGTCATTCTCATCACCCCAGATGGCATGGTCATCCATCGTGCATATTTTCTCATGGAGTCGTACACCAATAACGTTGCTGAGTATAATGCTCTCATCATCAAACTCCAGCTCGCTAAATATTTGGAGGTTGACCGCGTCGAGGCCTATGGTGACTCGAAACTGATTATTAACCTGGTTCGAGGACAATACGAGGTCCGTCATGAAGATCTGGTTCCTTACCACCAGGCAGCAATCGATATCATTTCCACCTTCACAGGGTTCTTTGTAGAATATGTACTTCGAGTGCAAAACTTGGAGGTCGACGCACTCGCTGGCCTCGTCGTTTTTCTGGCAGCTCCTGTTGGAACCCAATATACCATCATAGTAATGGGGCGAGAGCTAGTTTGCCCACAGAATAATCTACATATGTGTCCGAGTTACTCAATACAAACAAATACTAATATTGACGTTTGGGACTGGCGATTCCCGTTTATAGACTACGCAGTCTACGAAAACCTACCCGAAGACCCGAAGGAAGCTACTTCTGTCAAGAGACACTCTCTCCGGTTCTTCAACGACACAACTACCAAAATGCTGTATCTTCATTCATACGATGGACTTTTCCTGTGATGTTTATCCAAGATAGAAGTACAAGAGGCACTCCGAGTGGCACATGATGGCACCTGCGGAGCCCATCAGCCTAGTCTAAGTTATAGGACTGACTACGTCACATGGGCTACTACTGGCCCACTATGATGGTAGGGCCATTAATTCTGTAGAAAAGTGCCGGATATGTCAGTTGTATGTTGACTTCATCCACCGACCTTTGGAGTTCCTACACCCCACAGCGGCCGCTGGCCATTTGAAGCATGGAGAATAGATATTACGGGCCGATCAGTCCACCACCCTCCAAAGGATACCGGTTCATACACGCCATCACTGACAACTTTTCTAAGTGGGTAGAAGCAGTACCTCTGGCCGAGGTAAAAACCTCGAACGTGATCAGCTTTGTCAAGCTTCATGTCATACACCGCTTCGGGGTTCCCAGAAGGATTATCCACAACAACGATCCTCAGTTCATGAGCCACGCATTCCATCGGTTCTACGATAAGAATCGAATATAAAATGTGGCATCAACGGCTTACAATCCTGTAGTGAACGGACTAGCCGAAGCATTCAACAAGACTATCGTCAAGCTGCTCAAGAAAATTGTTTCCTCTAATAGCACGGCTGGAATAAAAAGCTCGGCGAATACCAGTGGGCTTACCGTATAACTGTTTGGATACCCACTGACAACACACCATTCTCTCTGGGTTATGGAAGTGAGGCAGTGCTTTCCCTGGAGATCCAGATCCTATCTCTATGGGTAGCCATCACCTACCAGCTGACTGACGAAGACAATCAATGCCGAAGGCTATAGGAGCTAGTGGCATTGGATGAAAAATGTCTGCTATCTCAGCAACGAATCGAGATTTACCAAGCTCGAATTTTAGGGGCCTTCAATAAAAGGTTTACGAAAGAATATTCCAAGTGGGTGACCTCGTCTTATTAGTTTGAAGACCGATGGTGATGACTCACAAGACAATTGAAAAGTTCGAACCCAAGTGGGAAAGACTGTTCATCATAGAGACAGTCTACTCCAATGGGGCCTACCGACTGGCCAAACCTAATGGCGACTTGCTAATGATGCCAATCAATGGCAAGTTCCTGAAGAAATACTATGTCTGAAGTTCAAATCAGCATAGGTTCCCATATCCCCTGCGGGTGTCCGTGAATTCTATTACTGACTTCACGTCTTTCATAACTTCCCAGTAGGAAAAATAATTCACGTCCATATAACCTCTGAGTTGTCTTTCTACATCCTAACAAAGTTCACGTCTACCACATACATATTACCTCTAAGTAGTCGTTTCTTCCATGATAACCTTGTGTTGTCATAACTATCTAGAAAATCTTTCACATCCATACTACCTCTGAATTATTGTTATACAGCCTAGCGAAGATTGTGCCTACCATGTCCATATTACCTCTGAGTAGACATTACTTCCATGACAATCCTCCGTAATTGTCATAACTATCTATAGAACCTTTCACATCCATATTACCTTTGAATTGTTCTATACACCCATAGAGTCTACCCTTGCCATGTCCATATAACCTCTGAGTAAAAAAAATTCTACCACCAAAAATCTCGTATTTACCATGTCCATATAACCTCTGAGTAAACACCCTATCCCCAGCAGAGTTTCTATCCTCTCACGTTATACTACCTCTGTGGGAATTCTCACTCTTGTACAGGAAATGCTCAGAGTAAAAAGACAAGCTAAACCAAAATTTTTATTTATAGAATAGAAAGATTTTATTTATTTGGCTAAAAAAGAGTCTCTCGAAAAAAAGGAGACAAAAAGACAAAAAAGAGGTCAAAACTGCTTAGGCCGATGTAAAAGTTCTTGTAATCGACCCCTCAAAATAGCAATTTGGGGCCAACCAGTGCTTGGGCTCGACGCTTGACCTCCTAATGTCGAGCGGCTTCATCTTCAACCTGGGACAGGTTTTGGTGCACAAGAGCCAGTTCCGCCTGACGCAGGCCAATAATTTCCTTCCCCCGGGTCAGGGTCTCGGAGCGTTGTCGAAGGACCTCCTGCTGGTCCTTAGACTTATCCAACTCGCTCTCTGCAAGGGCCAAAGTCTCTTCTAGCTTTCGGATCTGCTCTCAGAGGGACTCGTACTGTTCCTCCGAGGCTGCGTAATGGCAGACCTGAGTCTCTTCCGCCTGCACTGGAAGGAGTACACAACGTGTTCCACGTGTCTCAGCTAAGACGATACGTGGCGGACCCCAGTCATGTCTTGGATCATTCAGAGATCGAGATGGGACCGAGTCTCAGTTACCAGGAGCAGCCCGTAGAGATTTTAGACCGCAGAGAGAAGATCCGACGGAACCAGACGATTCCCTTGGTTCGTATCGCGTGGAGACACCACTCCCCAGGCGAATCTATATGAGGGAGAGAAGACGAGATACGCGAGCGTTATCTCTACCTTTTTGAGCCCTGAGGTACTTTTCCACCTTGTGCTTGAATTAATTTCGAGGACAAAATTAATCTAAGGGGGGGTAGATGTGTATGTCCCATTTATTTTATTATTTATCTATCTAATTTCTAATTTAGTTGTAGATACATGTTTTAACTCATTATTTGATATATGTATATATATAATAAAATAAAATAATATATATATATAGGGTAAAGAATATAAATATAAATATAAATATAAATATATATATATATATATATATATATATATATATATATATATATATATATATATATATATATATATATATATATATATATATATATATATATATATACAAAAATTTTCATATAGGGTAAAGAAATTTACCGAAATTTTTAAAAAAGTAAGAAGTTTGGTGATTTTGCATTTTGGGTAATGAAGCGACATTCCCAATGGCGCTCTGCTGAACATGGACGGAGAGAGATGATGGCGCGCCACCGTTGATGGCGCGTAAACAAGTGGAGAGCCATCACTCATGGCGCGCTCCTGGAGGAGGCCATGACCGATGGCGCGTTGCACATGGGGTGACGTGCAGCTGCACATGGGGTGACATGACAAGATGACAAGATGGGGAGAGAGCCATCATGGATGGCGCGCTCCAAGAGGGAGCCAGCATTGATGGTACGCTCCAAGAGGGAGCCATCAATGATGGCACGCTGCGGGATTATTTGCAGTTATTTGCGGTCTTAGAGTAGAGTGCCAAGTAGAGTGCGCCATCATTTCTGGCGCGCTATTCTCCAACGTTCCACTTCAACGTCTCTCTTCTTTTCCAACGGCTATATTTCAACGGCTACATTTTAACGTCTCTTTTCTCAACGTCTATTTATTGCAATGCTAACTCTCTCTCTCTACACAAACACATTACTCTCTCTCCTATCTCTCACAAAAGCATTCCTCTGAAGCTTGGAAGCGCAACTCTTCAAAGAAGCTAGTATCTCCCTCTTACAAGCTTCCAACTCCTCACGGAAGCTAGTATCTCCCTCTGAAGCTTCTTTCCCTTTTACAAGTACTCGCTCTCTATTAGCTAAACATTCTCAAACAACTTTTTTTTCCCATGGATCATAATATTAAAATAGTATGCTCACATGGTGGTAGAGTAAATGGGTTAACTTACGAAGGAGGTGACACCCAATTTTTTATAACTTATCGCCATAGCACTTTAGAAAATTTATGCAATTTAATTTCAGCGCATTTTTCTATTAATTATCAATTTATTTTAAAGTCTGTTTTTGGTTCCACATGTTTATTGATAGATGGTGAAGAAGCATGGAATTTTATTCTTGAGATTAATTCACAATCACCTTATATTAGTTTATATGTTGCTCAAGTTTCATCATTTGCTAATAGAACTATTGATGAATTTGTTTCTAATTACCCACATGTTAGCACAGGTGCTAGTTCTTCTCAAACAATTGCTCCCTTATGAACGCACCAACTGCTTTTGAGCAGCATTTACCTCCTATGTCTGATACCTTCTCTGAATCCCCCAACTTCCATGCTCCCGTGTTCGAGCCTTTGGAGGATAATCATATAACTACAAGCGAATTTTATTTGTTACATTTATGTAAAATAAATAAATAATACAGAATAATGAGAGTTACCATTTTAAAATTCACCTTCCCCTCAAAAACCAACTTAGATATATGAATTTGTCTTTCCTGTTTGACGACTTCTGTAATCGGTCCTCCGGGAATAAATTCGTCATTCGGTTGAGCCATCTGTTACATTTTTTCAAAAATACAATTATTAATACAAATATTCAAATAAAATCATAATTTAATTTTGTTCAAGAGTTACTTACATGAGAAAGAGGAGGATGAAGGTGAAGATGAGGATGAGAATGAAAATGAGGATGAAGAACAATAGGAAGAGGTTCGGCCAAAATTATGTGAAAAAGAAGAAAGAAGGAGGAATTTATAAAGAAGAGGGGAGTCTCCAACGAGGTTCGGCCAAAACATTTTTCCCTCCCCAAAAACATTTTTCCCTTCCCAATGAGGCAGCAGTGGGGGGAGACTACGTTGGAGACTCCCCCAACAACTTTTCCCTCCAAAACTCTTACACGTGCGCTCCAATGCTCTACAAAAAATGTGCCATCCTGCCATCCCGAACCCCAATGTACTGACCCGCCGCTGACCCCCCTCCCCCGCGTGAACGCTGACAACATAGTGCCAAGCCATCGCGCGCCATCATTGATTGCGCACTCTACCACCCCGAACCCCAACGTACTGACCCCCTCGTGAACACTGACCCCCGTGAACACTGACAACACTGACGCCCCCCGTGGAACACTGACAACGTAGCACCATCAGTGATGGCTCCCTCTGCCATAGCACGCCATCACTGATGGTGCACCATACGACCGTAAGCAGTGTCTGGCATAGCACGCCATCATTGATGGCGCACCCTACGTCCATTCACACAGCGCGCCATCGGTGATGGTGCGTCCCCTCTTTGTTGTCCTGCTAAGTAATTGCGTGCCATCAGTTCCTTGATGAACTGGGTATTGAATCACTAAAATGATATTCCTTCTATTTCTGCTATATTAATCACAGACACTTGGGGTCGTTGGTGTACATTGCATATAGGGGATGTATTAGCCAGAGTTTATATAATTAGGATGCATGTATCATAGTGGTGGAGTAGGTATCAGTGGATGAGAAGGTTAGTGTAATGACCCGCTCCGCCCTAGCGGAACGTCGATTCAAACGGTAAGTACAACGACTCAAACGAGCCGTCGACCCGAAGAGTTGGCATCGACCTGATGAAGAATCGATGTAAGGATTACATTGGCCCGTCAAGATGAATCCAGACATAGACTTTCAAAGGTGCGCTCGGAGTATCGCTCGGCCGATGCGAACATCGCTAAGGTGGGTGGCTCCGATGAACCCGTCTTTGCTTGGCCTAGACACATAACAATACGGATACTATTGCTAGAATCGCTAGGCGATAACACCGCGCATGCTAATAAATGAATGACTCAAAGCACCTAGCTAAGGGAATAATCCCATTTTGTATGCTTATTTAGAACATGGAAAAGAACTCGGCAAATATAGAAACTCTCGTACCGCGCTCTACGCTCGTGCTAAGGCACAAGCTTACATGCAAGTTAACTATGCGATCAACAATAAAACAATAAACAGTTTACAACAAAGAAATGGAAGACTATCGACATAGTCGTTCCGAGTAGAGTATAGCAACATTGGAAGACTTCGGGACCGATGGGTCGCCAAGGCGACTCCCGCACGGGGAGTTGCATAATAAATGAATAAATGAATGAATGAATCCACAAATGAATGACATGAATACGTGAAGAATGAATGAATGTACGAACAAGTGAAAGAAAGACATGAAAGAGTGAATAAAAGATAAGAAAGGAAAGAATGGTTAGTTACAGGTATGACGGACACGTGCAACGAGGCTCGCTACCCGTGCTGCACGGAAGCCAACCTGGTCGATAACGTATTATGGCTCAAAGACAGCCGTTAAGTTAAATGACAAGTCAATACGAAATGGTCGTGGACAAAAGGCACGGGCGATGGGGGAATACCGTGGCCGTCATGAGGAAGGATTCTACGGCACGGGCGATGGAGGGAATACCGTGGCCGGCCTAGGCGGAGTCAGACATGGGGCTTACGGGCTGCTTTGAGTGGGGGCTCGGCCACTCAAGGAGACGTAAGGCCAGGCATTTCAAGAGACTATCAAGGTGTACCAGCCGTTACGCTTCGATAGGTGAGAATGCCCAAGTGATATGTCCAAAATGGCTTGTGATGCCAGCGACCCGTGCATGTAGATTAAGTGGGCTATGCTGGTGGCAATCCACGTGCAAGTCCTTGCATTAAAACAAGTAGTCTAAGTTGACTAAATGAAGTGCCTCTTGAACATACTTGAAATGTAACATTCTGAACATGCTGGAAATGTAACACTCTGAACATGCTTGAAATGTAACACCCTGAACATGCTGGAAATGTAACACTCTGAACATGCTTAAAATGTAACACCCTGAACATGCTGGAAGTGTAACACTCTGAACATGCTTGAAATGTAACACCCTGAACATGCTTGAAATGAAACACACCAATGATAAGAGTACTTTATGCAAATGAGTTAGAGAACGTGCCTACGACGTGCTAGAACCTGAGGCAGGGACACGCCCTTAACATTGAATGTTTACATGAATCATGTTAAGTTACTACATATGAATTGTTGACTAACTTGGTTTACTTTGGACAGGGAAGGCCGGACGGTAAGTATGGGTAAGTCGTGTATGCAATTCCATGCAGACACTTGAATTCGGCAACACGAAATAGGTTACAAAATATGCCATAAAACTGATCCTAAGGCAAGATTAGAAAGATAATGAATGATAGACGGTGCACAAAAGTAAATAGAACGTATTTGGTAATGATAGAATTGTGGGCGAGCTAGCCTCCCCACCAGTGCATAACAATGTACTGATAACCCCACAGTCTGCTTGCAGGATGCAGGAGACGTCATTGGGTACGGAGCTTCCCTCGAACGTGCTAAGGTACGGAGCTATCTCTGGAGCCTTGGAGCGTTGCAAGGAGCTGGAGCACCATATACAGGACATAATGTATTGGAACATCGCCATGAATCATTCCATGTTGTAAGCCACTTGGCACGCCTTTTATGTTTCAGAGAGAGAGAGAGAGAGCTTGAGAGACTTGTAAACTTGGCCTAGCGCCGCTTGTAAACTTCTTGAATATCAATAAAGAGTTTTGAATTCATTTTAATTTGTGTTCATTTACTTTCCGCTGTAAATGGGGACACTCTGTGCGACTCTGTGGCCTAGCTCAAATCGGCCATTTCTGGACTTGGCCTTGCACGGGCGCAACCTAGGCCCGTACGGCATCACGCCTTAGCGAGGACGATCGCTCCTACGAGAGCGGGGTGTGACAGATTGGTATCAGAGCACGGCTTTACGTCCTTGGACTTCACGTCGATTTCTCAGTTTTGAAAGCTCGTCATTGGAAGAAGTGTACGCTATCTCTCATTGTGCCTTGGGATGTTCCATACAATAAGTCTAATATTTTTAAAAGCTCGTTCAGGTGTTCAATCGAACGCATTGGTTGGCTATCGCCGAATGCATCGGTAGGCCTTTGTGCCGAACGGTGTCAACTTGTCTTGAATGAAAACACGTGCTAAAGTTAACATGTCGCGTGCATGCCTAACTAGTCCTACGATGACCCTAGCAATTGAGCGTGCAAACTCAGAATATAGTCCGTACGAGATGGTTATGCGACACAACTTAGTCCGCGTGTCGCGCACATCAACTTTTGGTGCAATCGAGTTGCGAGCGATATCAAGTATCGCTCGGTCGGGAACGAAGCTACACTTAGAGAGTATATCGATAGGAACGCTATCGAGTTCACGCTTAGGCATGCACGGAAGATTGATTTAGACTGTGAGGAACGGGCAAACGCACGATTTAACATGTCGATTGGGGATCGAATGATCTTTTGAGGATTGATAGAATGACTTGAACCCGAGTGGTGTATGTGATAGGTTCGGAGAAGAAAAAGAATGGGTGTCGATGATTAGTCGAGTGGCTCGAACCCTGAGTGGTGTATGGACGTTATAGAAATTGTTCGAGCAAGACTAAAGGATGTACGGATAGAACGAGTATGTCGGCAAGCGATGGTATCGCGTAAAGCCTTAGAATGCGTCACGCTTAGTTGGTCGTGACTTCGAATGTCCCGAACGAGATGTCGTTCGGACAACTTGTCAATGGACAACGCAAGAGAGAACGACTCAAAACGATGAATGAAAAAGTATGTCTTGATCGAGGAAGCTAGAGGATAATACTTGTGATTTTGGATTGGGTCAAATGAAATGTGACTTGAGTTTGGAGAACAATATTGAAACTAGCTCGAGGAATAGCGATCGAACTTGATCTTGGATTGAATCGAATGGAATTATGGTATATCCAATTCGGACAATAGCATCAGTCGCACGACTCAAAATTGGTTGCAAAGGAAGATCGTCAGGTTACGCATATCGTCGATGGTATTGAGGCGTATCAAAGATCGATATGCGATAACTCGGGGGTACTCTGACTCGGCGAATGACGATCGTGCAAATGTCATTGTTCTGACGGATGCTATACTCGGGATATTGAAACGTGTCGAGGAAAATATAGACGTGGCTCAAAGATTTTTTGGTTGAATGAATGACGGTCGGACTATCGAATAGAGATCTCGGCTTGGATGAAAATAAAATGTATGGATTGCTTCGACGATAACCCCAACGTCGATATTCTTGTCTTATGTGAGCGCAACTCCAGCCTCGCACATGCATCGCACCGATTAGGGCGATCACTCCGCGTGAGCGCTGATATGGTGATTCATACAGCGGGGGTGATTGAACTAGCATGGCGTGGTAATTTATGTGCTTCGACTTGTGGTGACGCGAAGGTGAACTTGAGAATGACTTGGTGTGCTTGATGATTGAGCTTGAGGATTGCGTAGGTCCAATCCGCATATCGAGAATAAATTAGTCTAGACGCAAGCAAGAGTTACGCCCCGATGAGAATGATTATTCTGTGGGAGCATTGCATGGTGATTCATGAACCACCGTGGATAATCGAACTCGCGTGAGATTAGGACGCAACATATTGTCAAGCTAGACGACCTCGTGATCGAGTACATGAATTGGTTAGAATTGGTGAGTTGAATGGATTCGAATACGCGCAACGAATGCATTGATGCGAATAGGTGATCATGCTCGATGTTCAGAAATCTGAGTGACGCGAGCTTGGGTAGAAAATCCCGTACTACCGACTTTGGTTTGACTCTAGGATTGGGGTCAGTGTTGGCATTATTGTTGGGGAACTATGATTCCAATCCTGACATTGACTTAGCCTTGAGAAATGGCCTAGCGGTTAGGCGAGACGCTCTGTTTCATGTGTTTGAAATCAAAAGATTGATCTTGAGAATTGACATGGATGGATTGAATGAAGCAAGAATTGGAAATCCTGCTCACGAGATTCGGCCGACATGTATATATTTCAGGGATGCCTGAGTATGTACACGATGCGACTCGAGTGAGAATGACGAATTCTCTATCATGCGGCTTGGCTGAATGCATGTATTTTGGGGATGCCTGGAATGTGTGCACGATCCAACCAAGTGATACGTTGAGTTCAAGCATGACTTGAGGAATGGAAGAGTGTCGAGAACTTGAAATCGTGTTAAAAGAAAGGAATGATACTAGTACGAGCGTGGCTCGGAATCAAAGAAACGTGTAGGCAGAGTGTGCGTGAACGACGACGAGATTAGCCCTAAACAAGTGAATGGTATGGAATCGATATCGTGCAAGTAAAAGTTGGTATAACGAATTAGACCATTGATAGGAAGATATAATTAATGATAGTACAATACTTGGTCTTGAATCGGACGAAAATTACTTAGACTTGGTCGACCCCGCTAAGAAGAAATCATACTGATTTCGTGGACAAGAATGCTTGAGAAGCGAATCGGGTCATCTCGATGACCGAGATAAACGAAAGTAAGTTTGCCTCAGCCCACGACCCGCGTATTTGACGAATTACAATGTGCCTCGTACGACCATTTCAGTCCCATGACACAAAGAAATAGCAACCAAGACGAAAAAACACTGGAATTGAATAAGTACCATCAACTCTAAAATGAATGAAAAGTTATTCAATAAAATCGACCAAACGTATGCGACACGGAACTTAGAAAGGTATCGAGTATAGTTCGATGCCATCGAACGATAGAGCCGTTCGATAGAATTGTCTAAGAAACACGATGACACGAGTTAAGGAATGGTAGGATGACCTGCACTCAGGAAGTCTCGAGGACGAGACTTATTTTGAGTGGTGTATTATGTAATGACCCGCTCCGCCCTAACGGAACGTCGTTTCAAATGGCAAGTGCAACGACTCAAACGAGCCGTCGACCCGAAGAGTTGGCATCAACCTGATGAAGAATCGATGCAAGGCTTACATTGGCCCGTCAAGATGAATCTAGACTTAGACTTTCAAAGGCGCGCTCGGAGTATCGCTCGGCCGATACGAACATCGCTAAGGTGGGTGGCTCCGATGAACCCGTCTTTTCTTAGCCTAGACACATAACAATACAGACACTATTGCTAGAATCGCTAGGCGATAACACCGCACATGCTAATAAATGAATGACTCAACGCACCTAGCTAAAGGAATAATCCCATCTTGTATGCTTGTTTAGAACATGGAAAAGAACTCGGCAAATATAGAAACTCTCGTACCGCGCTCTACGCTCGTACTAAGGCACAAGCTTACATGCAAGTTTCCTATGTGATCAACAATAAAACAATAAACGGTTTACAACAAAGAAATGGAAGACTATCGACATAGTCATTCTGAGTAGAGTATAACAACATTGGAAGACTTCGGGACCGATGGGTCGCCAAGGCGGCTCCCGCACGGGGAGTTGCATAATAAATGAATAAATAAACGAATAAGTGAATGAATGAATCCACGAATGAATGACATGAATACGTGAAGAATGAATGAATGTACAAATAAGTGAAAGAAAGACATGAAAGAGTGAATAAAAGATAAGAAAGGAAAGAATGGTTAGCGACAGGTATGACGGGCACGTGCAACGGGGCTCGCTACCCGCGCTGCACGGACGCCAACCTGGTCGATAACGCATTATGGCTCAAAGACAGCCGTTAAGTTAAATAACAAGTCAATACGAAATGGTCGTGGATAAACGGCACGGGCGATGGGGGAAATACCGTGGCCGTCATGAGGAAGGATTCTGCGGCACGGGCAATGGGGGGAATACCGTGGCCGGCCTAGGCGGAGTCAGACATGGGGCTTACGGGCTGCTTTGAGTGGGGGCTTGGCCACTCAAGGAGACGTAAGGACAGGCATTTCAAGAGACTATCAAGGTGTACCAGCCATCATGCTTCGATAGGTGAGAATGCCCAAGTGATATGTCCAAAATGGCTTGTGATGCCAGCGACCCGTGCATGTAGATTAAGTAGGCTATGCTGGTGGGAATCTACGTGCAAGTCCTTGTATTGAAACAAGTAGTCTAAGTTAACTAAATGAAGTACCTCTTGAAAATGCTTGAAATGTAACATCCTGAACATGCTGGAAATATAACACTCTGAACATGCTTGAAATGTAACACCCTGAACATGCTGGAAATGTAACACTCTGAACATGCTTGAAATGTAACGCCCTGAACATGCTGGAAGTGTAACACTCTGAACATGCTTGAAATGTAACACTCTAAACATGATTGAAATGGAACATACCAATGATAAGAGTACTTTATGCAAATGAGTTAGAGAACGTGCCTACGACGTGCTAGAACCTGAGGCAGGGATACGCCCTTAACATTGAATGTTTGCATGAATCACATTAAGTTACTACATGTGAATTGTTGACTAACTTGGTTTACTTTGGACAGGAAAGGCCGGACGGTAAGTATGGGTAAGTCGTGCATGTAATTCCATGCAGACACTTGAATTCGGCAACACGAGATAGGTTACGAAATATGCCATAAAACTGATCCTAAGGCAAGATTAGAAAGACAATGAATGATAGACGGTGCACAAAAGTAAATGGAACGTGTTTGGTAATGATAGCATTGTGGGCGAGCTAGCCTCCCCACCAGTGCATAACAATGTACTGATAACCCCACAGTCTGCTTGCAGGATGCAGGAGACGTCATCGGGTACGGAGCTTCCCTCGAACGTGCTAAGGCGCGGAGCTATCTCTGGAGCCTTGGAGCGTTGCAAGGAACTGGAGCACCATATACAGGACATAATGTATCGGAACATCGCCATGAATCATTCCATGTTGTAAGCCACTTGGCACGCCTTTTATGTTTCAGCGAGAGAGAGCTTGAGAGACTTGTAAACTCGGCCTAGCGCCGCTTGTAAACTACTTGAATATCAATAAAGAGTTTTGAATTCGTTTCAATTTGTGTTCATTTACTTTCTGCTGCAAATGGGGACACTCTGTGCGACTCTGTGGCCTAGCTCAAATCGGCCGTTTCTGGACTTGGCCTTGCACGGGCGCAACCTAGGCCCGTGCGGTATCACGCCTTAGCGAGGACGATCGCTCCTACGGGAGCGGGGCGTGACAGTTAGGGGTATCATGGAATACTAAAATATACGAACCAAACTATTCTAGAAATTGACTTAGAAATTAGATAACTTATTTTGTGATTGAAAACCTCTTCTAATGTCATAAATTCCTTAAATAGGTTACTTGGACCTCGTTTCGGACACTGAACCGTGCCAACAGCTCAGGATGCCAGACGAGTACAGTTAGTTTATTGTCTGTTTTCGATATTAATTTTTACTATATTTTACTGTTGGCCATTGGGTATGTGGTTTTTGTCATTTTTATATTCTGTCATAATTTGTTGAGTCGAGAATGAGAAGTACGAAGGATGTGTGATCCAACCGTAGACATTTTTATTTTCTGCAAGTAGACCTCATAGACATTGTTTAATTTTTGCAAGTAGACCTCGTAGACATTATTTATTTTTTATACAAGTAGACCTCGTAAACCTCGCAGTGTAGTATCCCAGACTGATCACATATCAACGGTACTTCTAACAGTTGGGAAGGTATTTTAGTTCATTTATTTGCTGTTGATTTTTTGTCTTTTCTCACGTATTTTTTTGTTTATTTTTAAAACATATAACCTCTGTCTTATAGTCATTTTCATATATTAGAACTGCATTCAGTGAATTGTACTCGTTCCATCCTGACTGGGTAACCAAACAAATTTTTAGGTGAATGCGAAGAGGTCGAGTGCCCTGACCAGTATGGCCCGTACTTAGGTGATGCCATAGAGACGGACTTTGCCTATCAGGAGGAGTACGCAGCATCTGATCCTGCTGCGCTTGCTTAGTTATCTTTAGTTAGTATTGAGACATTGTAGTGGATACTGAGTGATTTTAAGACTTGTAGTTGGGAGTTTATTTATTTGTGGACTTCATACATTCATTTTGAGAGTAGTTATTTATATATATCTTTCCTGTTTCCATTCAGTGAGTTATGATCTTGTGTTGTTGCCTCCCAATTGGAGCACATACTATTATTGCGTGGTTGTTCATCATATTGTTACAGCGTTCTACCGTCGACACTGCGGCGTGGGCTGGGCGTGCACTCGATCCTGCCTGATTATTGGGTGCGGGTCGTGACATTCGTACTGTTCCTCCGTGGCTGCGTGATGGCAGACCTGAGTCTCTTCGACGTCGATCACTTCTTTAATTTTGGCCACAACCTCGGCGAGTCTGTTAATCAAGGGCCAACATTTCTACTCGTGCTGGGATGCTTCAGAAGCAATTTTCTCTAGCTCCGTAGCAGCTAGGGGCAGAAGACCATGCTCAAAATTTTAAAGCTCCGAGGCGGCACCTTCTAAATTGGCTAGCAGATCATCTATCGCATCTGCCTTCGCCTCGCATTCTGGATAGTCGTGTAAGGCCATCAATTAGGCACTCACTATAGACCGGTTTCTGTCTGAGTGATTGGTTATCCCGTAAGACACCCTCTATGCCACGCATCAAAGCTTGACGAATTGTACCCAGAATGAGTTTGGTATAGTACGCATTATCAGCCAAACTCATCGGGGTCACCGAAGAAGTTGTAATAGAAGGTCCCGGGGCAGCAACGGTAGCCGACACGCGTGTAGGCATTACAGCAGGAACAGGTGGTACCGTAACTACAACAGAGATCATCGACGATGCAAAAAGGGTATGAGCCAACACTGTTTGATGTACGGATGACTCTTCAGTAGGATCCCTCACTGGTCCTTCAAGCATATCCACAACCGAAGCTGTATTAATTGGATCCTGAGCAATCTCAGTAGTCGACTTCTCGATGGTCACTGTAACCGACTCCTCGTGGTCTTCTCTATCGGTGGTTTGGCAGCCGGTTCATCCACGGTCTTCTCGACCGAGCCCATAGCAGGTGGCACGAGGATAACCTCTTCAGACGGTCCTGGAGTGACCACATTGAAGGGTTCTTCAACTGGTTTATCGGTGGTCATCTCAGCCGATTCTTCCCCAGTCTCCTTAGTCGGGCTCCTAGGGTTTCGTCGACGGGCTTATCAACAGCACCATCGATAGCCATTCAAGTGATCACCTCGATTGGAACCTCGACAGTCGACTCGTCAGTGGCCGCCTCAGCTCGGCCAGTTAGCTCGTCAACAATATCTATCAGGGGATCTCTGGATTTCTCTTCAACCACTACCTGGGGTTGAGGTACGATGTACGCCAAGGCTAATTCTTCCAACACTATTACCCCGATTCCTCCGTGAGGAGGAGGCTCCCTAGGGAAAGCAACGGCTGGGCCTTCAACACCTTCGACCGAACAGTCCATCGCATGACCAGGCTCCTGCGCTGCGCCTTCGTAAAAAGCAAGGCCAACCCCGGGTATCACTTCGGATCCTCCAATGGAGGCCACTTCTTGATGAGAAGACATAAACTCCAAAAAGTTACGAGTTTCATAGCCAAACGAGACAGATGAAAAAACCTCTTCTGGCCGAATAGTCTCGGCCGCCGCGGCTAATGGACCCCCCTCAAAAAATTCCTTCAGCATGTACGACCACCCCGGCGTCTCATTTGCCTGCACCCCTAAGACATGGATGAGTGAATAGTCGCGGGTAAAAACTCGAATCAAAAGAAAACTGAAATGTACCTATGAAGTTGATGTAATAGGCGGTGAACTAGATCGCAAGGAAGCCCGACCCTTGGATGCCACCCTTTTTACCTTCTTTCCAGGAGGAAGGTTTACCGTTGGAGGAGCTCGACATTTCGATGAAAAGTTCAGGGGTGCTGCATCCTCCCTTCGCTCCCAAAAAGTACTAGAATCATCCGAAGACCCATCTCCTGCAACTTCGAACTCTTGAGACCGTCGTCGGGGCCTCTCAAACTTTGTACCCATAATAATGCTCTGCCTTCGGTCATAACCTGACGAGAACTTATTCACCAAACAATGGAACTTCACAGCAGAATACATGATACGAGGCTCCCCTTGCACCTCAGGGAGTGTAAACACTCTAGCGTTATAATAACTCCAAGTGCGGGCGCCATCCAACAAGCTGCCTTCATAGCCTTGATACGGACTTGGGTTGTTCATCATAGCCTGGCTATAGCCAAACTGTCGTGCAAAGTGGCTCGGCAGGTAGGGTTCCAGGTAAACCTTGTTCTAGATCCGGTATACCAAGTGCGAAGGACGAATGGATAACAGCCAGCAAAAAGAACCGCTAGTTAGCTCGTCACCTTCTCCAGCCCGGTCAACCAGCTCATCACCTGCGTGATGACCACTATAGAAAGGCAAAAACGTACTAAAACTATTGCCATCCAAGTGGTTTAATGCCTGTCTACAGGCAGGGACGCCGTCATGAACCTACTTTATCTTGTGGTAGTTGCGCAAGAGCACATCCCCCTTCTCATGACCATCTATGGTAGCAGAAACAATTAAGCCAACATGATGCAGTGTCAACCAGGCTATCAGATAATGGTAGGGCCACTCCGTTCGAGGAAACTCGCTGGTATACCTGCGATACTCTATTATTTTTTTCTGAGAGCCCTTGTAGGCCTCGAAGAGTGTTGCATACCTTGGCAGGAAGCAAAGCGAGAGAATGCCCAAAAGCTAACCTCATAGCCGGCATGATAAGCTCCCTACTCAGTTGCCCTACGGAGCCTGAGCCTCCAGAAAACACAACCTTCCTCAGCCACATCATAAGAAAGGCAGCTAGCGTCACTTTTTGACTCACGGCTGTCAAGTTTTGATAAAAACAACTATGGACAATGGAGTTGGGACTTCCCTTAGCATTCATCAGGGGAGATGACACCTTTGCCTTCGCCACCATACCCTTCACATCGGCAGTGGTATATGTCCTACAAGTAGTAAATTGAACTGTTCCGTGTGCCGACGGCTCCTTAGTAAATAAATACTTTCTCTATGTATTAAAGTGAGGCTGACCTTTTGCGGAGTCTTGGCGCACACATACTTGATGATGGCAAAGTATTTCTTTGTACACAACCATCATCTCAGGGTGCTTGCCTTTCAGCCCCATGAGCTCATCTGGGCTAGGGCAGTACTCCTTCTACGGGTGCTCACCCCAAGGAAGTTTCGAGATGGCGAACATCTCATGGAGGGCCAATCCCATCTCTCCACACAGCATAAAGTAAGTCCCGTGGTGATTGTACAGCTCCAGCAAAGCCAAGAACAGAGACTGGTTGATGAAGATTCCATGCTCAGTCACCTTTATGGCACGACGTAAGCTAGTACCACTCAGGTCCTCCTTAAAAGTACTCAATACCCATTGGGTCCAGTCACCCTACTTTTTGTCGGAGTGAACCCAGCCCTCGACTCGGTAGGCGTCCGTCGGATATATATAGCCGGCCGCCAGAAGCCTGTTGGCAAAAATAGAAGCGCCAAATTGATACACATCAGCAGGAAGATCGCTAAACCTATGACCAGGGAGTAGCAACCGCAAGGTATACGATACACCACCCGAATGGGCGTAAAAGTATCCTTCCCATGGGAACTCTTGTCTACCTTGAAGCGGCCTGAGATTAGACCCCCTTGACTAGGGTTCAGGTTCCACTCTATTCGTCGTCTTTCGACAAAACAGGAAAAGACGGACAACGGTAGGTGTCGGTCAGACGCCGGAACATACAAGGGGAGGTCATTACTCTTAAAATACCATGCTGTCTTATGTACAAGGAGGTCCGTCTCCTTCAGAGCCAACTGATCGCCAAAGAGAAACTGGGGCTTTAACATCCCCGCGTCTGCATCAAGAGAAGGTGTCAGCCTGCCCTGATCCAGCATACGACAAAAATAACCCAGATGCTGCTCCTGTATTTGATCCATTCGCCCCTCTGGTTGATCATCGACGATCAACCTCTTAGCTTGGTCGATGAGCTCTCGCTCGATGTTTGTCCTCAGCGCGCAGACAAGAAACTCGTAGAAAACCTTATTTAAAAGGGAGGTGGTCACGGAAACTACACGAAACTAGAAACAAAAATCTGAGATATGCTTGAGTAAAACAAACATTCGCGCAGGTACTACCAAGTAAAGCTGCATTTTTGTCGAGCTAATATCTGCGCACACTTTGTAATACTGTGCTTCAACAAGGAAGCATCGGTGCAGATACTACTTAACAGAACCGCATCTCAGCGAGATAGCATCAGCGCAAGCACTGCACAGTAATCCTGTACGTCAGCAAGAACTTCAGGACATCTTGCAGTCGTTACTTTATGAAAGAAAAATTACCATGTGCATCGGTCGAACAAAGCTTCAGCGCATCTATGGACACTCCTGCAAAGAGCAAGTAACCATGCGCATCGGCAAGAAAAGTTTCAGCACATCTACGAGATGATACTCCGAGGAGAAGCTGCTTATGTACATCAGCAAAAAAGAAGATCAAAGTTTATTACCCGCGACAGGCAGCCGCACGTCGCTGTGAACTAAGACACCAACGTTCCATAAGCTATCAGCAGCAACGGCCACTGAAGCGGGCCACTTTTCGTTAGCCTTCTTGGAGTTCGCCGCAGGAGCTTCCATGATTCTTGATTTCTTGGGAGCCATGGCGAGAAAACTAGGGTTTGAAGGAAGGAGAAGACTCTAACGAAAAGCTTTTGTTGGAGAAAAAAAAGAATAAAGTTTTCTCTCTCCAAACAGACCCTACTTATAGGACATGGCCACGTCAGCAAAAGAAGACAAAATGCTTCGTGAACGAGGAGACTCTTCGGACGACGTAGGAATTAAGAGTAAAGATCATGATGACTGTTCCCTAGAAATAAGGAGTTGTGATCAAAATTTTAATGAAGCGATGGCTCAAGGCATTTAATGCCGAAGGCTAAGCGTGACGACAGCCTGTCAGTAAGTGTGCTGGGCATTCGCTTGCAAAGGACACGTGCATGCTTCTGTTCAAAGTCTTTCGAGCTTGGCTCAAGTTTGAAACACTTTGAAGGGGGTCTTATAAAAGCATGAAAAAGCGCAGACATATCAAAAGCGCATGTGACAATACTTGCTACACATGACTTCATAAATGTACAGGTACCCTAAAAGTACAGACAACAGACAAAAGCTACAATGAGACATACAAAGAGGGTACAGAAAGAGTTCTTTATTAAAATCATGTCTACAAGGATCTATTACAGATTCTTCATGATTACATATAAAGACTAGAAACACCTAAAGTCTACAAGTGGGCTATCTTCTTCGTAAAAGCACAGCCGTCAGACGCACAGCCTGTCAGAGCGAATCCCTCATCAGAGCAAGCCGCTTCATAGCCAGACGCGGAGGAACTCCAATATGGCTAATGAAGCAGCCATTGGCCAAAGCCAGAACACAGCTCCTTCTCGCCAAACTACGACAACTCTAGAGCAGGGCAGAGCATAACCTGTGGCTCTTCGGTTGGTAATCAATCCAAACCCGAAAGCTTGGATCTCATAGACCTCCAAGATGTCATTTAGGTTCAAACTCCTCATGCCAAACGCTCAAGTGCATCTCAAGATCTAGCAGTTGTTGCTCTACAAAGACATAGCTTCTTTGAATGAAGAGATCCACAACCACCAGTCGACTTGTTCAGGGCCAACGGCCGTTCGAAGCCAAGTCAGGATCGAGCATGACGGTAGGAATACTAAGAGACAGTTGATATTACCCTTCAAAAAAGCATTCTTTTATGTAGCAGAGTGCGGTCCAACCCACATGCCCCATGGTCGTCGGTCAAAGACATCAAAATTAATGGGATGAACCTAAGACTCAGCACAATGAATATCATTTAATTGGTTTTTTTGACTGAATCCTAGGCCACAGACTTCTTGAATTTCCTAAAATGACGGCGGTAATTAAGAAGAGGATGACTGACTCATCCGTTAAAAGAGTAGTCATTAATTACTTCTATGACTTCGACTCAGAAGCGTAGCCACTTCACTTTAACTAGAAGCACAACCCTCTCTGGTTCAACCAGAAGCATAGCTCCTTCCATCTAATCCAGAAGCGCAGCTCGTTCACAATGCTCCATCATCTAGTACATTGTTGCCTCAAGCACAGTCTACTCGTCGTTCAACAAGTGTAGTGGCTCCATCATTTTCGAAACACAGTCTACTCGTCGCTCCAAAGCACAGGGACTCCGTCATCTTCGAAACATAGTCTCCTCGTCGCTCCAAAGCACAAAGACTTAGTCGTCTTCGAAACATAGTCTACTCGTCGCTCTAAACCACAGTGACTCAGTCGTCTTTGAAACACAGTCTACTCGTCGCTCAAGAAGTGCAGTAGCATCCGAGCCTCACCAGAAGTCCAGCTCATATAAAAGTACAGTCCTGTGGGGTAGCATTGTTCCACGTGGCAAGTCGGGTATCTATATCTTTTTAGATATTACCCAATCAGTTCCGTTTAAACCACCACTCTTAAGATATGACAAAGTTTGATTCTGTTGATAAGTGCAACATTCTAACGGTTTGTTTAAACCAAAGATAAAGACGAAGCTTGTTCCTATAGACCTGGGCCATATCCAGTCGGTTTACTTCAACCAACGACCCTCTAAGATAAGGACAAAATCCAACTTCAGGATAGGATCAGAATCTGCTCAGGTTCATCCAATCAACATTAAACGCATGTCAGCTGTCGTTTATTCAGTTATGTTGATAACTCTCTAGGATCTTGATAAAAGAAAATTCCAGCGTTCGCCATGTGTCAGCTCAATAGCATCCCTTACCGTGCAACCTCGAGATTCTCTCACATCTCTACGTACATCATTCCTGTACAATCCTTATGCACATCGTATATGTGCTCCACTATAAATAAAAGTTTTTTTCCGATAAAGAGGCTTTGAAATCTTCACAACTTTGGCGTCCTCTTGATTGGCTACCCTAGAGTTCCAATCACAAGCACCCGAAAGGCAGAGCAAGTTCAACTCGTCGTCAGATCGTCAACAGAGTAAAGGAGCCGCTGTAGTGCTCGATCTCTACAGTCACACTTCCCAGAAAACTTTGTACTTAGATCTCCTGTTTAGGAATCGATTTAACTTTTTTCACTTTTAATATACAAAATGTTCGTATAACCTTGTGTCATGGCAAACAATGAGTGGGTGCGCAAGTCCAGCCTACGCCACAGTGTTAGCGGTAGAATGCTGTCTAGCCCGTAATAAACAATACTTATAAATAACATCTTTATTTCTCATTTATGACAATAAGTCAAATTTACAATATTCACAATTTCTACATTTGAAGAAATTACAAGTCTCTCAAAAATAAAATAAAACAAGTAACTCAACTATCTACTTGTCTTCTAGGATTTTGGCCTTCAATTACACCCATATCTTCCCAATGCTAAGAGTAGCCACAACTAACCTGAAAAATTAGTTTTCAGTTAGGAATAAAACAAGTACACATATGACAAGCTATTCAAAACATGATAAATTTGCAAAACATGAGAATAGCATATGAGAATTTAAACTTGAAGTAAACAGGCAACAAGGTACAACAAGATACACGAACAAGCAACTCTATAATGAAATATAGCAACTAACAGGGAAAATATAGCAATATGGCATGTGATGAAAAAAAATAGGATAAAATAAGCGAAACAACATCTGTCTACGTGAGTTAAAAATATCGCGCTCGACATGTGAACGACTAAGGGGTAAATCCAGCCAACTTCACGTGCATGTGTGTCACGACCCGCACCCTAGAGTAAGGGCACGAGAACGTAACAACGCCCAGCCTACGCCGCAGTGTCGGCGGTAGAACGCTGTCCTAGGTCTCATGCATCTAATAGTATAAGGCTAAGCAGTTTATACTCCCCGAATGGGGGTGACATAGCAGAATGTAAACTCAATCACATCTAGGGTAGAGCATAATGGAAGATAGATAAAACTTGAAATCCAAAAGAAATACGGCAGATAGAAGTCTAAGTGTCTAAGATACACAATCCAGAAGTACATCTCAAAACTCAAATACAGAAATCCATAAATACAACTCAAGACAACTAAAAATAAACTGAGCAATTCCTAGCTACCTATACAACCTCTACTGTGTCTCCTCTAGGCTAGCAGGCAACCTCCAAGCTATCTGTAAAATTTATCAACAGGTCCAGTCAGGACAGGAGCGAGCACAATACATCTCAACAAATCATAGCAGGTTAGAAAATATAATCATGCAGTAAAGTAAGATACATGATCTGAAGAAATACAGTATATAAACAGAGAGAGAACTGTAATAGAAATATCTACTATAAATAGAGAACTAACAGTGGCTAGTAATGTAGAGTACAAGATAGCACATGTGAACATGACATATTTGTACATGATCTACACTAAAGAGTTTCACATGATCTACACTACTATGGAAATGTTCACATGACTACTCGCACTCCCCTGTTTTCCCCAATCAATACACAAGGATCTAAGCAGGTTATGTTATTGTACATGATATCACATGGGGGCCCATGAAAGGGTGCATATGATAGTATACATGAGGGCTCTGTGAACATGAGAGTACATGATTCACAAGAGTGTACATGTATGGTGAAAGCACAGGAGTACATGATGAAAGTGAAATGCACATGACATAATATACCCGATGCTCCCGAGGGGGATAACATCGCATGAAGAGATCCATATAGTACTAATCCGTGATAATGTCGTGACAGCATCAAGTAAAGTAATCTAAAGCAGGAATATAATTCTAAGCATGATATGAAATGATCAGAGAATGTACTCGCCTGATAACCTGAACAGCTGATAAGTATAGGGGGTCCAACTGAAGTCACAGAGTCCTATTTAAAGCAATACAGGTTATAAGGTGTTCAAGTTGTAATAATGAATCTCTACAAGCAATCTATATTATCCTAGGTTCATCTAAGTCAAAACAACTCTAGGTCGACTCCGGCCAATAATCTAGTCAAACTAGGTCAAGTGTTGACTTACAGTTGACTTTGGGTCAACTGGTCAACTCTGGTCAAACAGGGTCAATTCTAGTCTAATTATTAAAGATATAAAGTATACTTCGTTATTCGTACGTCGAAACTTACAACACGCAAATCAAGATGAGATGATCAACAGTAAAGTTGATAATCTTATTATAGTGATCCATGTGTCCAACTTGTCAATTTTAGAGATGTGAGATCACTGGAATTGACTGATCTCAGTTTCGTTGTACTAATCCCGAAATACGAACATTATAAGAATTAATCATTAGTAAATTATAAAAAGGTTAAACTCAGAGAAATTATCAACAAACATTGTCGGACGATAAATGAACATCGCCAACGTGTCCAGAATAGTCAAATTAGCTAGGATAGCCTACCCATCGGTCCAATTTGGACACAAGGGCAAAAAGGTAATTTTGGGTCAAAACGGTATCCGTGTCGGAGCCGTTTTTCACTAAAAAACGTGCAAGAGAACAAGTCTATAAAATATAACAAATTATATGTCTGTGAAACTGGAATGACGATACGAACCCAACGGTATCTCTAGAATTGGATTCCGTTGACCCGATCTCAATTTGGTCCGTTGACCAGAACTTAGAATTCCGGTTTACACGGAAATGCGTGCCGAAGCTAATGTTCTCAAAACTCAGCAAACTACCTTTCAACGAGTCTAGAATAATGATACGAACTCAACGGTATATCCAGAATTGGATTCCGATGAGCCGATCTTAAAATGGCCCGTTGACCCGGATATTGGTATCCGACATGCACCGAAATGCGTGCCGGATCCAATGTCTACCAAAACCTAGCAAATTATATGTTAACAAGTTCAGAATGACGATACGAACTCAACTGTATATCCAGAATTGGATTCCGATGAGCCGGCGTCAAAAAGTCCCGTTGACCCAAAATATGGGACCCACTTTGTACCGAAAAACGTGCCAGGGCCCACGTTCTCCAAATCTAACAAATTTTATATGAAAACATTCCAGAACGATGCCACAAGTCTAATGGTGGTGTCAGAAATAAAATCTGGAGTCCCGTGTTCAAAAATGGAATTTTACAAGTTAGAAATTACGAATTCGGACGGCCAACTTTGGCGTCGAATTCAACCAATCAAACAAGCTAACAATGAAACAAACTGGAGGGGTAGTAAGAGGGTTATACCAGCTTCGTACAGGAATTGATAGCACGCCAAATAGAGTTGCGGTGGAGGAGATACTAGCTGATGAAGTTGGCTCCGCGAAACTGTCCAAATTTAATACAATTTAAACGGTCAACTTGGTGGCCAGTTTTGATATATCAAACGATAAAACCAACGGACGAAAATTGACAGGAGTGAAGGTGGATATACCGAGATTGTGACGGAGTGAAGAAATTCTCGATCCAACTGTCAAATTCCTGGGAAAATGTGCACGAAGTCGCTGCGACGGAACGCAAATTTTGAATCAATCCCGCGCGCATCATGACGGAACTTCGTGCGAAACGTACGAATCGTCTCGACAGCGCATCCCGGAGGACGGTGGCCGTCAGGGGGCTGCTCGCCGGAGTGGGGTACACGGCCAGGGGGCCACGACGGTCCGTGCGGCGGTGCGGCGGCGCACGACGGCGGCCCGTGCGCGCGCACGTGCGCGCCTGTGCAGCGGTGCAGCTGCTGCTGCTGTGCGCTGGTGGCAGGGCCGTGCTCGGCCAGGCCGGCGACGGCGGGGGCTGCACAGCACGACGGTCGGGGGCTGCACGGTGGACATGGAGGTGGTGGTGTCGGCTTGGTGGTTGGATCAATGATGGTGGTGATGATAGTGAAGAAGAAGGAGGAGGAGAGGTCGCCATGGGGGAGGCCGACGGCGGCGGAGGC
Organism: Iris pallida; assembly: GCA_029216955.1. NCBI lineage: Eukaryota > Viridiplantae > Streptophyta > Magnoliopsida > Asparagales > Iridaceae > Iris > Iris pallida. Next base: position 1,258,112 of record JANAVB010028618.1, read on the forward strand.
CGGTGGCCGGCGGCCAGGAGGTGAGGTGGTCGGGCATGGCTGCTGTGGTATTTTGTTGAGTTGTTGCTGGTGTTTGTTTGTGTGAAGGGAGAAAGTACAAGTGAGAGAGAGAAAGAGATGTAACTTAATGTGTGGGAGTGAGTACAAGAGGGAAAGAGAGAGAAAGTTATTCTCTCAAAATTAGGGCCGGCCACATGTGGCTGTGAGTGTAAAAGTGAGGGAAATAGGTGGTGAGGATTTAATTAGATAATCCAATGGCTAGGATTAATCAGAGGGAAATGGCCATTCCTATGGGGATTTAAATAAATAGAAATTCCAATAAATAGTGAAATAGGATTCAATATTATTTTTGGACAAGGAAAGTGAGGGTGTTATGATGGAGAGTAACATGGAGCTGGGCTAGACTCGGTGGAGCCGGATTGGGTCAAAATCAGACATTATGCAATAATCGAATTAAAATTAGGCGTTGATGATCATGAGTAAATAAGTAGCACATGGGGATTCCAATAAATGGGACACAAGTGTCGGACGGGTAGTAGGCTCAATGTGGGCCATGTCCATAATTAGGGCTGACAGGTTTGGTCGACAGGGTACCCACAAATTAAGTTGGAAAATGAATGTGACACCGTGGGGTGAAATAAAATTGGGTCACGTGTCAGGAAAGTTGTGTGAAGCAAATAGAGCACAAAATGGCGTGTCTGAGTGGGACACGAAGGTCATGGGTGACGAGCGTCTCGAGTAGATCATGCATGAGAAGTTGGTTTCAAGAAAATGACTGATCTTGCGCTCCCAAATTAAAAGTCACGGTAACGTGCTAATAATGATCAAGGAAAAGAGTGGGAAAATTAATTAATAATCAAATGGTCTAATTCGACCCGAAGTTCTGCGAAGCAAAAAGAGCACAAGGGAACAAGTTTGAGTGGGACACTATATACCATCATGAAGGTAATCCTGTCCACTCCAAAACTCATGAAGAAGATTTCCAGAGTTGAACATCCCTGACACTCCAAATATCAAAGGCACGGAAAAGCACACTTAGGAAAAAATAACAGAATAAATTATTTATCGAAACCAAACAATCAGAAAATAAAATAAAATGAAAAAAATCAACCCGAAATTCAGGGTGCTCACATCGTGTGGCTGCTATCATTCACGATTAGACCAATAGGATGGAAAGGATAGTTCATACGTCTACTAAGATATTTTTTCGCCCGACTAATACTCATGGGATCAAATAGGTCACAAGCATGTTAATCATATGAATGATTGTCACGAAATATAGCATGTAGGGATCCATGATACTAAACTCGTGTAACAAGTGTGTTAGCAAACAAAAGAAGTATATGAATAACATGAAATGGAAAAACTATCAGGAATCGAAAGCAATTGGTATATGTACTTGCCTGGGATCTTTTGCTGGTGAAATCGATATTCCCGTTGGGTCCTGGATTGTCTACTTGGCTGGGCTTCATGTGAAAGATTCCAAAGTTGACAAAAGAAATAGGAATACGATTAAGGATAATGTAATAATCTAAGGGAGATTCCTAACTTAGAGAAGAGGTAATTATTTAATTAGAAAATATATTTAGAAAAGTATTTAGGAAAATATTTAGAATATACTTATGAACTTAAAACTATTAGTTAAAAATAATTTTATATAAATACTTGAAAATCTTGGAATACATTTTAATA
>JANAVB010028619.1:0-122500 GCA_029216955.1 Iris pallida
ACGTCTGCATATTTGGCGTCCAGCTTCGCCTTCTTCTCGGTCAACTGGGCTACGTGTCGAGTAAATTCTACCGCCTCGTGACAAAGCACGACCTGCTTGGCTGATGCTTGTCGAGAGTCAGCTATAAATTGGGCTCGTTGTTCCTCGAACATGCGGACCTTATCGAAGACTTCTAATCCGCCATGCGCTCTCCTAAATCTTATACATGCTAACTTGGGTTCCATGACCCCCAGTAAGTTCAAGCTCTTTGGCACCGGCTTCGACCAAGTCACTTTCCATGATGGCTCTACTAGATGTTATAGAAGCATAAAAAATCTCAACTGATGACATCCCTTCGCGACAGAGCAGATGATAGAAAGGCTCAACCCAAGTGCTTAAATGACAAAATAGAAGATATGGAAAGAAGTCCCTTATGTGTCACATTTACCAAAGTCTAGTACAGACACATCGAGACTACACAAAAAGGATTAATTTTTTTCGTCTACAAAGGATAAGGTACAGATTTGACAAAGCCTAGAACGGTCTACAAGGGATTCGGTCTTCGTCAAAGCACAGCCCTTCTTTTTTATGCCAGAAGATTGACCTCCATCGAGGCGTATTCTGACCTTTTTATGGGCGCAGCCTCCAGAAGCATGTTAGCCACTCAGCCAAAGCAAGCAGCTTCCTGAAGTAGTCATTGGCCCGAGCCTTCAAAGAGCGCAGCAGGTCGCGAAGCCCTGAATGGAAAGGACATAGCACAAAACTGTGGCTCTTCGGATTGGCTATCCACCCATGACTTTAGGTCGTTAGGACCTCGAAGATCCCCCAGACGTCGCCCAGAGTTGAACTCTCTAAGGAGGACATTTACGTACTTCTTAAGGGCAACGATGGCTCTGTCTACGCAAAGTTCATCTATAAGAATATGGCTCCCATGAACGAGTAAAGCCTCAACCAGCAGCCAACTTATACAAGGCCGATCGTCGCTCGAAGTTAAGTTTGGATCTCGTATGGTGGTGAAGGATGCCAAGAAGAAGACAACGACTCTTCAGAGGAGAACTTTGCCTTTTATAGGACCGAGAATGGCACAGAGTGCACGCCAGATGGCCGACGGTCAGAATTTTTGCATTAATAGGATGAACCTAAGACTCAACACGATGAGTGTCAGTTTTAGACCCTTGGAATTCCCTATATTACAGTGGCAATTAAGAGGAAATTCCTTAAAGAGCGGGTATTTATCGCTATTTACTTCAGAAGCCAAAGCCTTCAAGCCAAAGGCGTAGTTACTCGCCTGCACCAACCTTAGAAGCAAGATGGTGGTAGGACCCACCCTTTCTTTTACTTCACAAACTAGTGTCTTCACTCCAAAGGCGCAGCTACCTGCCTATGCCAACCCCAGACACACATGGGTGTTATACCCTTTCCTCCAAAGCCAACGCCTTCATGCTTCAATGGCGCAGCTACTTATATGCGTCCACATGAGGCGCAAGATAGTGATATGTTCACACCATATCCATTCCCATGGTGCAGTCATCTGCTCCGATCCAGAAGCTTAAGTCACTTCTCTACAAGAGACTTAGAAACTCTGACTGCAACTAATACAAGTCAGCCTGTTGCTCCAAAAGCACAGTAACCTCGCCAACCTGAAGCACAAGCCTACTCGTCACCTACTGCACAGTGACTTTGTTACTCTGAAACACAGCTTCATCGTTGCTCTAAATGTATAGAAGTCTCGTCGTCATTCGAAGCCAAGTCTACTCGTCGTCTGAAAGCACAGAGACTCCATCGTTTCCAGAAGCACAGTCTACTCGTCGCTCCAGAAGCATAACAGTACTTAGTCCTCACCAGAGGCACATGAAGCATGGGTCCACCCCAATTGGTTTGTTTAAACTGCCTCTTGCAGAAAAGATTGGAATTAAATCATGATTGATATCATATCCGATTGCTTTAATTCTTAGACGAGGATCAATTAGACTCCAAATCAAGGATAAAATCCCAAAATTTACTCGGCTGTATCCGAGCAAGCAAATCGGCACGCACCACGTGTTACCTCCTTCGGTTATGTTGATAACCACCAGAGATCTCGATTGAGGGGAATCTTGATGTTCGCCACGTGTCAGCGCCGCAGAAGCCTACACCGTACAATGACGGCAGATTCTTTCATATCTTAGGAACCCTAATGTACATCGCATATGTGCTCGGTTCTCTATAAATAGAAGAAGTTCTCCTTCAACTTAAATGGGTGCGATAACCTTCATCTAAGAAGGAACAATCCACCAACCAACCAACATAAGAACAACCCCCTCCAAGGGCTTTTCTCCTCCAGACAGCCTCTTAATAGGTGATCCCAGTGTTCCATCAAAGGCGCTAGCGTGCCAGAGCAAGGTTGATTCCTCGTCAGATCATCAACGGAGTAAAGGAGCTGCTGTAGTGCTCGATCTCCATCGTCACACTTTCCCAAAAACCTCTTCTCCTTGTACTTAGAATATCATGTTTAGGACTTCCTTCTTTGTACACAGATACCTTATACGTTAAATAAAGCAAAAAGTTCATTCAACCTTTTGTTATGTCGAATAAAATGGTGACTCTGCTAGGAAATACCTTCTCCTCTAACGAGAAGACGGTGATGCAATCTGATGACAACTTGCTGGGATCTTCCTAAGACATGCTGGTCGTACGCTTCGACTAGCAAGCTTTTGAAGATCTCCTCTCTAATGAAAAGTCGAAGACTTCAAAGCGATTTGTACAACAGAAGAAGACTCGACGTATCTGGAGGCGGCTGCAGCTAGCAGCACGATGGCGGGAACAGTGTCTCAGGACTCCCTCAATGTCGAAGCCACGGAGAAGATTCCGGCTGCTACAGCCTTATCCCCTCGTCTGATTCCTATCTTGGGAAAGTATGACGAGGAAGACGGTAGTTCTATGGTTGATCTGACAAAGGCACGATGCCAATAGAAGCGCACACAGTCTAACCTCTCACGACGGGAGCTTTCTTGGTAAGAAGATCGGTCTTCGACAAAAATGCTTACCTTTCAGGCGAACCTTCGGAGGACTCTGTATATTACTCACCCGCTGGGGGTAGTAGGAAGAGATCCCAGGTGGTTCATACTCCATGCAATAAGCGCACGACACCTATGGCAGACCAGAGGCCAATGTTGAGAGCAAAGGATCTATGTCTCCGAGAGCCAAGCTAGGGGGTATGTTCTACGGAGAGGGAGCCACGCGAGCAATATTCCTGCAGAAGCGACAGGAGGCTTCCCCGCCAGACCTGTTCTGACCATACTTGTGTGCAGCTTCCCTGCATATACAATGGGGGTGCCATGGCGGAAGATCCGACCCTCTCCCAAGCTGAAAAAGAATTTATGGTGCAGGGCATGTGTAACACCCAGTTTTTTAGAAGAGGGTATTTTTGTCATTTTGAATTTAATTGAATTTAATATATATTATTGGAATTTAATATATTATTAAGAATGGTGTGATTTTAATATTATTTAATTGATTGCCATGTATTGTGATTAGCCTATCTTGGTTTGGACCCAACCTATATTAGTCATAGATAGTCTCAGCTAACCATGGTTAGTGATTATTAGTATTAATTATATTATTGGAATTAATATGATTTTTAGTGATTTTTACTGGAATTGATTTTGGGCCTATAGTTGACTTTGACTAGTGTTGACTAGAAGACTAACCTAGTGACTAACCTAGGTTAAGACCCCTTGGTTAGGTTAAGTAAACTTGGTTTGACCTAATTTAGTGAAGTTTAAGTCATTGGAACTTGTTTGGAGAGATTTGGAGTTGATTTGACTAATATGGCTTATGACTTCATAAGTCATGATTAATGACTTGAGTTATGGCCCATAGGCCCACACCATGAACCAAACCTAACCCTAATCATCCCATGGCAACCACTATTGATCCTTTCCCCTATTTAATTCCCTCCTATAATTTAGGGCTAGCCTCCATTGGGATTTGTGCAAGTTTTGGAAGAGGTGAGTCTCCATCTTTCTAAAATCCTAAAAAATCCATTTCAACTCTATTTTCCTTCAAATCAATTGAAATAGGACCTAATATTAGTTTTCTTGCTGTTAATATTGAGTATTCTCAGGAAGAACACAATTTGGGAGAGTTTGGTAGCTTGTGGAACTCTTCCCATTTGGGGATTTTAATCCATTGTTCATCTATAGGTATAATCCCTTCTATTGTTTATAATTTCTGTTAAAATTCATTTCTAGGATGTCCTAACCCTAACCTAACAGTAGGATAGGCTAACCCTAGAATTTGGATCCATTTCGTGTCCGTATTGGACACGTATCCATGTGTATAGGAATGTATTTGACGAAATACCTCAAAGGGCATTTCGTTCGATTTTGTGAATTGTGTTTGAATAGGAAAATCCATTTTCACCTTGTTTATGTATTTCTTGGACACTGAGCACGTTTTCGTGTCAGGTTGAGATGACACAAGCGTGTGACACGCGGTCGTGCACCCATGCACGCAGGCAAGGAGACTGCCCTGCTGCTCGAGTGTCCAATAGGACACGACACAGCACCTATGGACACGATACTTGGCACCCACCTCAGGGCAGTGTCTGACACCACACGTGTCAAGTTTGAGCTGCCCTCGTGTCGTGTCGAGGGTGCTAGGACTCATGCACGGGTTTTGCACTAGCTGTGCACGCGCGAAGAATCTCCTCTGATACGGGGTTCGTGTCCACGTGTGACGCAACTAGGACACGTCGTGCTGTGTCTGGGGTGTAGCCCTATCCTAGGCGAACCCACAGACACGAGCACAAGACGCGTGTCCCTCTGTGTCGTGAGCACGAGGCACGGTCCTCGTCGTACGATACTGCTGTGTCAGTTCAGTATTTTTGGGTATTGGTTTATTTGGACACATTTGTGTCCCGTTTATGGACACAAATGGTATCCCTTAGACCCATGACACAAGGAGAACACATCTATGCACCTGTTTGTAAAATTCTATGGTTTAATTTAGGTTTCGAATTAAGTTTTGAATGATGAACTGTGTGTATGCATTCACTGATACCATACACTATTTTAATTCCTGAACTCTGATTTCTTTTTAAACTGAACATGATGTCTAAATTGCCATGATTAGGTTCAATTATATGTGTATTACATTACCTAAATGTTAGATTAGGATATGTTATCAAGTGATGAATTTTTGAGTGTGATTGGAACTGTTCAACTGAAACCTGGAATGGAATCCTGAGATTCAAAATCTCTGAAAACCTGAGAATTAGGTTTGGGTTGAACATGGTTAATCACTGTTTAAACTGAAATGAATAGAGTTATGGAGAATCTGAGACATCTGATATTACACTGATTAGTTCAATTGCATGCTTAATACGTGTTTCATATGTTAATAAACTGTCATTGAACTTTTCCTAAATTACTGAGATTACCCATATTAAAACCTGAGACACAAAACTGAGAATTCATTATGAGGACTATTTTAATTGATTTTGGGTTCAGTTTTCACTAAGTTTAGAAACTGGTTAAACTGATTTTTATGTTCTTTCATACTGAACAGAGATTAGGGATTTGTTAATTGGTTTTATATGTGATTCATGAGTTTGTTTTTGAACTATTTTGTTTGGTTTTATGGCAATGCTGTTAACTGGTTGGAGGACTGTTTGGACATGTTTTTTTAACTGAGAATGCAAGAATGAACTGAAAACTGGTATTATTGAACTATTATTTTAACTTTGAAATCTGAGATTGTATGGGAGGGTTAAAACTGAGATTGGGTATTAAAACTGAGATTATTTGGGGCAGTTACACTGTTGTCATTCACTGATTTTCTTACTATAACACTCTTTTCATGTCTACACACACAATACTCACCACACACATTAGCATATCTAAGTATCACTCACACTCTTGTATTCATGTACCCTCTCCTCACTATTTTCTAGCTCTACACATGTAACACCCAGTTTTCTAAAATGAGGATAATTTTGAAATTTTGTATTTTAATTTATTTAATTATGATATTTATTTAATAATATGATTTTTGGTAATTTTTAATCATTTTTAAACCATTTAAATCATGACTTGTGATTTTGGTGCATTGACTAGTGTAGCCTTAGACTGTTGACCTAGAGCCTAGTCATTGTGATTAGGATATTGATTAGTATATTTTAGCCTAGAGGATATTTTGGTCATTTTAGAATTTATTGGAATTTTTAGGAATTTTTAGAATTTATTTTGGAATTGTTTGATTGAGGGTTGACTAGGTTGACTTTGACTAGCTTTGACTTGTGACCTAACCCTAGTTAGGTGGGACTTGACTAGATATGAGATCCTAGGTTAAGTTAGGTCAACCATACTCTAGTTAGTGCAAACAATTGAGGGTATTGAGTTTGAATAGGAAGTTTTGACCACAAGCCATGACTTGTGACTTTTAAGTCATTTGTTTAATGACTAGGCCCAAAGCCCAAGACAAGTTTCAAAACCCTAAACCCTAGGCTAAGTGGCCAGCCACCATATCCTCCTTGGGAACACCACCCTATAAATACTCTCTTAGTTTAGGGTTGCCTCTTTTAGGAAAGCTCAAGTTTAGAAGGAGGTGAGTTCTTGTCTTCATTAATTCACCATAAATTCATTTTAGGTCCTAAAATCCCCAAATTAGTTGCAATGGGTTCTAACACTAGTATACTTGCTGTTGTTGGAGTTTCATTTCAGTTTATGGTGGTTTGATTGGATTGGGACATCAAGGAGAAGAGTTATTGAAGGGGGTTTTTATTGAAAGTTCAAGCTTAGGTAATTTCCTCATCCCTCCATGAAATTTGTTTTGTCTTCATCATTAGGGAGCCCTAGGAGTCCCCTAAGCATCAGTATAGGTTTTGTGTCGGGTATCCTAAGTTTCGTGTCCGTTTGGACACGTATCATGACTGTAGTATAGGTGTTTGTCGAAATGCCACTGAGGGCATTTCGATTTGGTTCATGCAATATTTTTGATTGGGAATTTGTGTTTTGGTGTTGTTTATCCATTCCTCGTGCACTGGGATTGATTCGTACACATTTCGTGTCGTTTGGACACGCGTGCACACGCTGACACGCACGCGCGCGCACTGCTACAGGGATGCCCTGCCACTCGGGGTTCTTCCTGGACACGACACGACACCTTTGGTGATGATATTTTGGTGACACTTAGGACACGTGACTGACACGACTCTGACCAATTTTCAGCTCGTCTCATCGAGCAGTTTGGGAGAAATCCCAACCGCACTGTTCTTTTTCTGTCTGTGCACACGAATTTCTTGGCCACTGATACGCGTGTTTAAATCGGACACGCGACACTGTAGACACGATACAGGAGTATGGACACGTGAACCTAGACCTAACCTAGGTTTGGGCACAACCACGTGTCCTAGTTCGTGCTGTATCGTGTGCACGACACGCGTGCACACGTGCACGATACAGCGCACTGAAACAGTGCCTGTGTGCACTGTTTTGAGTATTGATCCACTTGGACACGTTTGTGTCCACCTTGGTGGACACAAACATGTTGTGTGACACATATATCATGTATATATTATTTACCAACCACTGATTTGTATTTTTAATGTGATTTTTGGTTGTTAAATCTCTCTTTCCCCTAAATCCTGATACATTAGCATCCAGTTTCATTCTGAAATTTTTCCAGATTTCATATTTGGTTTTGTCTTCACTTTTAAACCATTAAACACTGTTAATTGCAAGTTATTAAATCCCTAACATGTTCACCTAGTTGTTATCTAAGGGTATGCTAAATTTTGGTTGAATTGACACTGTTTTGAACTGATTTAGACTGTTGGTTCCTGTTTACTGAGATTAGGGACTGTCAAATGTTTTTTTTAACTGAATGTTTAGCTGAGAATACATCCTCTATCACCACCAGGCTACACATAAACCTGAGATTTATAGGATAGCACACTACTTTGCATTGCCCACTGTTTTCTCACAATTGCTCACTGTCCTCTATACTAACACACATGGCATCATCACACTCACTATTTTTTTTTAACTCTTTCACTCACATATACCCACAGACTCATGTGATTCCTATCACTGATTTTGAGTGTTAGTTATGACTGTATGGAAGTTAATTTAGTTGGGTTAGAGGGAAATCACTGAATAGTTTTTTGTGTATTGGTTGGGGTGATTCGATTGTGTTTTGATTCATCAATCTGAGTTTACACTTTAGAGACTGTTTTAAACTCTAGTTTGATTTTGATCTGAAATGATAACTGTTTCACTGAGAATTGTTTAACTCTATGCATTAATACCTTGTAACCTGTTAACCCTTACCTAAGCTCTAATATGTATTGTACTGTATATAGTTGTTATATGTTAGTATTTGAATAGGTAGGCCTGAGAATGTATGGAAGTCTTGACTAAAATCTGAGTTTTGCTTTATGACTGATAACTGTGTTCACTCCCTTTCCTGTTGGTTCTTGGACCTGTGAATGGGCATGCCTACACTTCACTAAGTAAAATCTGAAATGGGTAACTATCACTCACTGTTAACTCCTATGAGACACACACATATGCCTTGTTTTCCCTCTTTAACTCTCTATGTATATACATGTATATATATATAAATAATATATATAACTAATGTGAAACTTGTAATACAATATACATGTTACCTATATGTATAGTGTGTATATGAATATATGGATTACATGTGTATTGCCTATAAGGGCCTATGGCATCCTTGTGTGGTCTTGGCATATGGTAAATATGCACATGAGTGGTCTTATAGACTTGTATGGTGTATACTTGCTAGGGTAGACTAGTTTAGACTTGATTAGACCTAGTTTGACCTAGTTTGACTTCTAGGGTTGACCAGAGTTGACCAAGAGTTGACTTGGGCCTAGATTGACCTAGATTCATGTAGAATACATAGTAGAGTTTTATTTTATCATTTTAGACTTGTTGTGACTTGTACTGTTCTATAGGAGACAGACACCCCTCCTCGGACAGTATATTCTCTTCAGACACTCAGGCTATCAGGCGAGTACATTCTCTGACCGTTTCATACTTGTCTGCATTTACATTCTTGCTCTAGATTACTGTACTTGATGCTGACACCACCGTTATCTTGGTACTATATGGATCTCCTTTTGAGATGTTATCTCCTTGTATTCACTAAATACATATTGTGACGTGCGTTTCACTTCCATATTGTATTTATTGAATACCCATATCCTTGTATACTCATTGTGCATATTGTACTCTCATTATCACATGAGCCCCAGTGATAGATCATTGTACACTATTGTATAACTTTGTACATCCATTGTATAACATTGTACACTATTGTATAAGATAACGTAACTGGAGTAGATCCTTGTGTATTGATTGGGGAGGGGGAGTAGAATTGGTTATGTACTCAAATCCTATTGTACAACATTGTATAACTATTGTATATGTCTATTGTACACCCACGTACAATGGAGTTACCATTGCATTTTTCTAGCCCGTTTACATAACCAGATTGTACTCTAAAATCACATGTTCCTTACAGTTCTTACTTATCGTATTTAGATATTTCCTGTTATCAAATCTCTACTGTTTTCATATATCTTCTTCTTTCAGCATTTCATGTACTTTACTCTATTGCATGCTTTATATTTACTAACTCGATATGAACTGCGTGAGATGTTTTGTGCTCGCTCCCGTCCTGTATGGACCTGTTGAAAATATTACAGAGGATGAGGAGGAGGCCTGCATAGACACCTACTATGGGACAGCAGTAGATGACATGTGTGACCCAGATTTCCAGCCTGATCCACTAGCTTAGAGACTGAGGCACCCTAGTCTAGGTTTTACTATTTCTATCTTTTGAGATCTGATTGTATATTCTTTCATTCCAGTTTTAGAGACATGTATTGGGTTGGATGTTCAGTTTGTATGGCAGTAGATACTTAGACTCTCTCACTGTTTGTATCCTGTGGATCTTTTATTCTAGCATTTATCTATCTATCTTTTATTCTTATCACTCTGCCTTAGATGTGATTGAGACTGTATGTTGTTATGTCACCTCCATTCGGAGGGTATATACTGTACAGGTACCTTTATATTGTTAGATGATTGACTTAGGACAGCGTTCTACCGCCGACACTGCGGCGTAGGCTGGGCGCTGTTACGTTCTCGTACCCTCACAGTGGGTGCGGGTCGTGACAACACACACAAGCTAATATACCATATGACACACACACCCTCTATCTATCACTCACATGCCTATGTCACTAACACACACACACGCACTCTAGTCTCACACACACATGCTAGCCTAGGTTTCATGTTACACACATGTCTCCACTCTCATGCCTCACTTCACTAGTCTATGACATACACACACATCTAATACTCATGTATTTTTTCCCCTTCACTCCTTTCCTATGTATATATATATGCCTCGTGATATATAAGTATCTAAGTTTCCTTTATATGAGTTGTATATACATATTAGTTATATATAGGATGTGTGAAAATGTATGCATATATATATATATATATATATATATGATACTATGAGATATGATATGTTATAGAGTATGGGTAAATTTGTATAGTGACTATAGGATAGATGTATTCTTAATAGACTATTAGACATAGTCATGTCTTGTGGTTATGTGACTATGGTATGGTTAGGCATGGTATGCGTAGTTGGAATCTAGATAGACTGTTTAGCCTTAGTAAACCTAGATTAGACTAGTTTAACTTAGGTTTGACTTGGTTGACCTAGTTTGACTTCTAGGGTTGACCAGAGTTGACCAGAGTTGACCAAGAGTTGACTTTGGTCTAGATTGACCTAGATTCATGTAGTATGCATCGTAGTGAATCTTATTACTATTCTGGACTTGTTGTGACTTGTACTGTTCTATAGGAGACAGACACCACTCTTCGGACAGTATATATTCTCTAGATTCACCGGATACAGGCGAGTACATTCTCTGATAGTTCTTCCATTTACTTGTCAATTATTGTACTTCAGTTCTAGATAGTTTAATGTGATTCTTACAACACGTATGGATATTTCTGGATTCATGTATTCGACACACCTACCATCTGTCTGGCCTCTATTTTCTAGAACCACTACTGGCATCACCTTCTAGAATCACTACTGGAACCACCTACTGGAATCACTCTGGAATCTTTTGCTGGTATCATTATGTTTGGCTGGACTCATCCCGATTTTTCGTGCCGTTTTCTGGATTCACTTGTACTTGCTGGATGGGGAAATATTAGAATAGGCATGTGAACATACCCAAATACTGGAACCACTCCCTTGGAATTATACTGGAATGATAGCCATCTCACACCCGGCCAGGTGTGTGATGTGTCGTATTACCTACAGTCGTTCACATGTCGATCCCGATATTTTAAAGCACACTGTTAGAGTATAGGCTGGACTCACCCTGGAACCTTTGATCACCAACTGGACTCACCTCATACCGGACTCATCTTGTACTGGAATCACCTGGTATCAGATTTATGTTGTCTGGATTTACTTGGGTTTTGTACTTGTTTACATTTACATTCTGAACTTGTATCATGTTTGTAAAACCCCTAAATTTCTACTATTTATTTTTACTAAATTTGGTACCGATTTAAAATTTTCTATTGTACGTCACGTAATCGTATTTTAAGTCGCGCACGAACTTTTATTTTTGCTCGACGAGTGCGAATATGTGCGAGCGTACATATTTTAGAAAAACAATTATTTTTTTTTATTCTTACACTTTCAAAATATTATATAGAATTAGTATTCTTGCCATAAAAAGTCTATTGTTTTTAGCAGTTATTACTAATAAAATTCTTCGTGCAAAAATATTTATTTCATAAATATTTATTTATTTTAAATAATAATGTATTTTCAAAATTATTTAATATTAATATTTTATTATTCAAAAAGATTTATTATTCAAAAAGATTTATTATTTTTGAAATTATTTATTATAGTATTTTTGGAAAACATATTTTTGAAATATTTGTGACAGTTTAAATTTTGATTTGATTCCATGGATACATCTAAATAGTAAACTATCTATATTTTAAATTGATTTGATTTTAAACTAAAAGTATTTAATTAGATTTAATTAGATTTGGATTTGATTTGATTTGGTTTGATTGATTTAATTTAAATAGATGAATTATCAATTTTGGGTTTAAATTGATTTAAATTAAATTATGGATTATCTATTTTTGGTTTAAATATCCTAGTCCATATCTAATTGGAAATTTCCACATCCTATAAATATAGGCAGGTACTCCTCCAACTTTTTATTCTTCCACAATTTTCCACAAATTCCACAAGTGAGTGCCTCGTGTCGGTGTTCCATATATCCTCAATGTGCGTGCCTCGTGTCCATGTCCAACATCTTTTCGTGTCGGCCGTGACAGCCTCGGGTCCGACCCTGGTGACATTCTTATTCCATTCTATTTATAATTACATTATCTTTCCCGTGTCGGACACACCCCGACACAACAAACCCTAATCCTATTTTTCTCTTTCTCTGCCCGTCCTCTCCTCGCCTCCACCTCGACACACAGCTGCCCCGACTAAAATCCCGACCAAACCCATAGTTTCCATCGCCACCAAAACCGACCTCACGTCGGATTCCTCTCCCAACACCCGACACCAGACCAGAACTGCCGCAGCCATAGACAACCACCCCTAGAACCCAAATCCCGGCCAGCAAGCAACCCCTCGCCACCACCCAAATTCATCCCGACATCAACCCAGCCCCTTCACAACCACCCTGCCACCACCAGGACCATCCACACCAGGCCAAACACCGCCTCCGCCACCGCGGCCATAGCCGACCCGACGACCACCGACCCAAATTGGAAAAAAAAGAAACCAACAGCAAATAAAAGAATAAGAGCACCACCACCACCTTACCTAACTCCGCCGGCAGGAGCTGCCGTCCACCTCCACGCAGACCAGCCGCGTAGTCGCCGCGCGTCGACCTGACCAGCGACGAACCCCCGAGACCGCTTCCTTCCTCCTCGGCCGACCGACCCATCTCCTCCGGCTTTGCCCCTTCCGACGAAGATCCGCCGATCGATCAAACCCTCCTCCGCCATGGTTCCATCCTCTTCGCCCACGCCTCCGGGTTGTCACCTCTGCCGGTGACCGCTAGCCTCCGTGAGCCCGCCCGTCTTCGAACCCCAATTCCTCCGACGCTTCTCCCGACAGATCTGCTGCAAAACCCCCGTTCCGTTCGCCGACCACCGCTTCTCCCTCCCTGGCCTCCGCACCACTATTTCCTTCCGCCGCCCGGCCAGAAACCCTAGCCGAGAGCGCCCCCGTTCCACAGTCTCTGCCTCACTCCGCCCCCTCTTCCCGACTTCGACCGCTCCGCCTCGCCGTTCTTCCTCCGTCTCCAGCCTTCTTGCCGCGTCCGTACCGCCGCTGGACCGCCGACTCCCCGCGCACCTCCTCATCGCCGCCCGTCTTCCCTCCTCTCCTTCCCGCTCTCCAGCTCTCTTCCATACTTCCTCTCCCTCGCTCTCGCTGGCTCGTTCCTCTCTCCCTCCTTCCTGTTATTTCCTTACTTTTCTCTCTCTGTCTTGGTATGGGTAGGTATAAGCTGGGTTTGTTTTTACTTTAATAAAACAAAAGGTGGCACAGTTCACCCATTTCAGTATTAAAATACTATTACATATTTTGAACTAAGGAAGAGAATCTCTCTTTCCTTGACTGTCTCTGCCCCCTTTTGCTTTATTCATTTGAATTGTGAACTATCGAGAAACGAGAGAACACAGTAACAGTAGATTTATTTTGTTGTTTTGGATAATGATTACACTACAGGTTTTATAAACAGCAAGTGCAGTATAGATCTATAATATATTTTATTTTGTATTTTGTTATTAAAATTATTTATTTTGGGCATTAGTATATTAAAGTATTTAATGTTTATGAGTATATAAAATACTGCTTTCTCCTTCTTATTATGTTATTGTTATTTTTATTTTTATTATTATTATTATTATTATTATTATTATTATTATTATTATTATTATTATTATCTCTATTGGTTTTGTTTTATTGTTTTCTTGTGTGTTGCAATATGAAACTTAGGTTTTGCAAAAATTTATTATTATTATTATTATTATTACTATCATTATCATTATCATTATTATTGTTATTATTATTATTATTATTATTATTATCATCATTGCTATTTTCATTCTATTCATTACTGTTCTAAAATAGCATATACATAATAATTATGGTAATTTTATTTCTATCCTTTCCAAAATATTTATTTTTGACTACTAACTATAGTTTCTCTATCGAAATTTCATATTTTTACAAATCTAGAGTTTTACTTAAAACCATGTTTATACTTTTTGGTATTTATCTAAAGCTCACTTTACTAATAGATATAGATTTTCAATGATTATAAATAGTTTTCATAAATTGTATATACATTAATTATTAAATTTCCTCCGATTACCCTTATCCGTGACTAATTTCCTTTATCCTATTCCTTTGCCCATTTCGAGACTACCTTATGTCCACTCTTACTAAATTAACCCTTCTGGACCCAATGACATAATCCGTACCACCATCCGAGGTCCCCTTGTACAGTTGTTACACCAAAATTTCAGTTCGTGCCACCGTGATATTCGCAGCACACCAGGCGCTCTACCAGGCAAGACACCTTGCCATTAGCTGTTTAATTATTTTAGCTCATATTTTCATGCATTACTTATTTTCTTTATGCAAAACAAACTGTGATACATGGCATAACTGTTAATTTATATTTCCTGCTGTGTATTATTTTTCTCACATTAAACCTAGAATTAAGTGACCTCCTCGTGTGTTGCATTCATTGGCCTTGACACGTTGTAACACGAAGTTGTGTGTCGCATGTAGGACACGGAAGTGCGTGATTGGCTGGCCACCAGTACGTACAAGCCGTGCGATAGGAATAACCGCTAATAGAGATTGCATGCTAGTTTGACTTAGCGGTTATAGTGGTTTGTGTTGTGGATACAACACATTAGGCATTGGGCGGAGAGGATAATTCCTTAGCGTATGGGCTTCGATGCACTTCCCTTGTGACCCGGACTCTCCGCTGGAGATACGGGGTTGATGACCAAAGATTACTGACGGCCACTGACGATTCTGCGGAACGTCATGCTCTTTCTGCTGGGGCCTCTGGTGCCCAAGGGGGACTACGCCGATCCTATTTAGCCAGGGCCCATGCATAGGAAGGATTGTTCTTAAATATATTTTACTTAGAACGGTAGGCTACCCTATCCGTTAGGTACGAGTACTTTTGGTTTGGGTACTTGTATCTGACCGTGGCTTAGAACAATAACTTATCGCGGATTAGTTCGTCATATCTTGTCCTTGTTTGGTTGTAGGTGTGACTTACTACTTCGATGAGAAGGTATTGAACCTTGTTGAGGTCCGGATACCATATCGAATTCTTAGTATGGAAAGATACGTCGTCGTGAATTAGTCATCTCCTGTCCTTGTTTGGTTGGGGGGATGGTACGCTCGTTCAGTAGGTGCATATTGGAACATGTTACAAATTCGATTGACTTATTTATTGAGCAATATTTATTCAGTTTATATGGCATGCTATTATGTATCTTGTTACATCCCTCTGAGGACCTGGTTGTCTTGCCAGGTGTGTGCTATTGTCTTTCGCAGGTGTTCTAGCTCTAGCCATGTTCATCGCTACTTCTTCGAGGATGATTTCATTTGGATCGTCTTCGCTTCGCTCGCCACTCATTTCATTTCTATGTACTTTTCTTTATTTTGTTGGTAGTGGATTTGTCTCCGCCCAACATATTGTATCAAGACAATTTATTTTCTTTATATGATGTCTTTTATTCATTTAATTGCGTGGATGAGATTAGTTATGGTTCTACTGCATTTTACAGCTTATGTATTCATGCGAGGTTTCCATATATTGGAGTGTACTTCGTATGAATACAGCTGGCATGTCTACGTTCCTAGTCCTACGTATTTTGGGACTGGGGCGTGACATGTTTTTGTGGTGGCCCATGCAGGTCAAGATAAAATTGTTTGGTTACTTTACCGTGCCAAGCAAGCCTGCGAATAGGATTAGAAGTCTAGGATCTCATCCACATACTCGACCTCTTTCCTAGATCTTGTCTATCGTTTGACTCATCAATTGCATCTTGCTTGCTTCCTTCCATCCCTATTCTTATCGTTCCTTCGTGCTTGTTAGAGATTGACCCTACTAGTTAGTTGTCCCAAAACACCATTAGTTTAATTCTTTAAGTTGGGTAGACTACCTTATGACCTAGCAAACCCTTTGACCTAGTAACCTATATTAGCAAGCTTATTTAGATCCTAAAATCTAGAGGACCTAACCCGTCTAGCCAACCAAGGACTTGGACAAGAAGACCATAGGACAACTGTATGACTTAGAATCATTCTACCTTCTTTTTAATCTAAATCTTTCGTGCCTATGTTTTTACCACTTTGACTAATGTTGCAACTATAATCTAGTTTTGCAAACTCATCCATTTATCAAGTTTGTTCATGACTTATGCTATTGAGCGGCCGCTCACTAACGTATTGTCTAATCAGAACCGGTGCATGATGGTCTGATCAACCGAGTGTACTTTGGTTTGCCTTTTTTGCATATATCAATCTACGTGGATGGGATGTAGTAGAACTTTCCCCTTAGAATTCCATCCACGACTGCCTTGACAATTCTTTTGAAATTATTCGGTCGTCTTTGAACCACGTATTCATATTCGATATCATCATCTTCAAACTCTTTATCGCTTTCGTTTTCACCTAATTTAGGAGGACGGAAGCGTTGTGCTAGAAATTCCTCTAGCTATCCTATCACCTAATGACCATTATCACTCGATGTTGCCATATCTTTGTCTTGAACTACTCGACCTTTCCCTCGACCCTAATTCTACCATTTTGACTTTCTAATCACTTAAATTTAAGAGTGATTACAATCGTCTCTCAATCGTATCCTCAACCTAGACTACAACCATATAAACTTCGAACCCTTCTATCTACCGTTGTGCCCTCTCACCCCCTACGAATTCTTAATTTCGAGGACGAAATTCTTTTAAGTTGGGTAGGATGTAAAACCCCTAAATTTCTACTATTTATTTTTATTAAATTTGGTACCGATTTAAAATTTTCTATTGTACGTCACGTAATCGTATTTTAAGTCGCGCACGAACTTTTATTTTTGCTCGACGAGTGCGAATATGTGCGAGCGTATATATTTTAGAAAAACAATTATTTTTTTTTATTCTTACACTTTCAAAATATTATATAGAATTAGTATTCTTGCCATAAAAAGTCTATTGTTTTTAGCAGTTATTACTAATAAAATTCTTCGTACAAAAATATTTATTTCATAAATATTTATTTATTTTAAATAATAATGTATTTTCAAAATTATTTAATATTAATATTTTATTATTCAAAAAGATTTATTATTCAAAAAGATTTATTATTTTCGAAATTATTTATTATAGTATTTTTGGAAAACATATTTTTGAAATATTTGTGACAGTTTAAATTTTGATTTGATTCCATGGATACATCTAAATAGTAAACTATCTATATTTTAAATTGATTTGATTTTAAACTAAAAGTATTTAATTAGATTTAATTAGATTTGGATTTGATTTGATTTGGTTTGATTGATTTAATTTAAATAGATAAATTATCAATTTTGGGTTTAAATTGATTTAAATTAAATTATGGATTATCTATTTTGGGTTTAAATATCCTAGTCCATATCTAATTGGGAATTCCCACATCCTATAAATATAGGCAGGTACTCCTCCAACTTTTTATTCTTCCACAATTTTCCACAAATTCCACAAGTGAGTGCCTCGTGTCGGTGTTCCATCCATCCTCAATGTGCGTGCCTCGTGTCCATGTCCAACATCATTCCGTGTCGGCCGTGA
This sequence comes from Iris pallida, assembly GCA_029216955.1. Classification (NCBI taxonomy): domain Eukaryota; kingdom Viridiplantae; phylum Streptophyta; class Magnoliopsida; order Asparagales; family Iridaceae; genus Iris; species Iris pallida. The sequence continues at coordinate 17,934 of JANAVB010028619.1, forward strand.
CAGCCTCGGGTCCGACCCCGGTGACATTCTTATCTATTTACAATTACATTATCTTTCCCGTGTCGGACACACCCCGACACAACAAACCCTAATCCTATTTTTTTCTTTCTCTGCCCGTCCTCTCCTCGCCTCCACCTCGACACACAGCTGCCCCGACTAAAATCCCGACCAAACCCATAGTTTCCATCGCCACCAAAACCGACCTCACGTCGGATTCCTCTCCCAACACCCGACACCAGACCAGAACTGTCGCAGCCATAGACAACCACCCCTGGAACCCAAATCCCGGCCAGCAAGCAACCCCTCGCCACCACCCAAATTCATCCCGACATCAACCCAGCCCATTCACAACCACCCTGCCACCACCAGGACCATCCACACCAGGCCAAACACCGCCTCCGCCACCGCGGCCATAGCCGACCCGACGACCACCGACCCAAATTAGAAAAAAAGGAAACCAACAGCAAATAAAAGAATAAGAGCACCACCACCACCTTACCTAACTCCGCCGGCAGGAGCTGCCGTCCACCTCCGCACAGACTAGCCGCGTAGTCACCGCGCGTCGACCTGACACGCGACGAACCCCCGAGACCGCTTCCTTCCTCCTCGGCCGACCGACCCATCTCCTCCGGCTTCGCCCCTTCCGACGAAGATCCGCCGACCGATCAAACCCTCCTCCGCTATGGTTCCATCCTCTTCGCCCATGCCTCCGGGTTGTCACCTCCGCCGGTGACCGCCAGCCTCCGTGAGCCCGTCCGTCATCGAACCCCAATTCCTCCGGCGCTTCTCCCGACAGATCCGTCGCAAAACCCCCGTTCCGCTCGTCGACCACCGCTTCTCCCTCCCTGGCCTCCGTGCCACTATTTCCTTCCGCCGCCCGGCCAGAAACCCTAGCCGAGAGCGCCCCCGTTCCACAGTCTCCGCCTCACTCCGCCCCCTCTTTCCAACTTCGACCGCTCCGCCTCGCCGTTCTACCTCCGCCTCCAGCCTTGTCGCCGCGTCCGCACCGCCGCTGGACCGCCGACTCCCCGCGCGCCTCCTCATCGCCGCCCGTCTTCCTTCCTCTCCTTCCCGCTCTCCAGCTCTCTCCCATACTTCCTCTCCCTCGCTCTCGCTGGCTCGTTCCTCTCTCCCTCCTTCCTGTTATTTCCTTACTTTTCTCTCTCTGTCTCGGTATGGGTAGGTATAAGCTGGGTTTATTTTTACTTTAATAAAACAAAGGGTGGCACAGTTCACCCATTTCAGTATTAAAATACTATTACATATTTTGAACTAAGGAAGAGAATCTCTCTTTCCTTGACTGTCTCTGCCCCTTTTTGCTTTATTCATTTGAATTGTGAACTATCGAGAAACGAGAGAACACAGTAACAGTAGATTTATTTTGTTGTTTTGGATAATGATTACACTACAAGTTTTATAAACAGCAAGTGCAGTATAGATCTGTAATATATTTTATTTTGTATTTTGTTATTAAAATTATTTATTTTGGGCATTAGTATATTAAAGTATTTAATGTGTATGAGTATATAAAATACTGCTTTCTCCTTCTTATTATGTTATTGTTATTTTTATTATTATTATTATTATTATTATTATTATTATTATTATTATCTCTATTGGTTTTGTTTTATTGTTTTCTTGTGTGTTGCAATATGAAACTTAGGTTTTGCTAAAATTTATTATTATTATTATTATTACTATCATTATCATTATCATTATTATTATTATTATTATTATCATTGCTATTTTCATTCTATTCATTACTGTTCTAAAATAACATATACATAATAATTACGGTAATTTTATTTCTATCCTTTCCAAAATATTTATTTTTGACTACTAACTGTAGTTTCTCTATCGAAATTTCATATTTTTACAAATCTAGAGTTTTACTTAAATCCATGTTTATACTTTTCGGTATTTATCTAAAGCTCACTTTACTAATAGATATAGATTTTCAATGATTATAAATAGTTTTCATAAATTGTATATACATTAATTATTAAATTTCCTCCGATTACCCTTATCCGTGACTAATTTCCTTTATCCTATTCCTTCGCCCATTTCGAGACTACCTTATGTCCATACTTACTAAATTAACCCTTCTGGACCCAATGACACGATCCGTACCACCATCCGAGGTCCCCTTGTACAGTTGTTACACCGAAATTTCAGTTCGTGCCACCGTGATATTCGCAGCACTCCAGGCGCTCTACCAGGCAAGACACCTTGCCAATAGCTATTTAATTATTTTAGCTCTTCATGCATTACTTATTTTCTTTATGCAAAATAAACTGTGATACATGGCATAACTGTTAATTTATATTTCCTGCTGTGTATTATTTTTCTCACATTAAACCTAGAATTAAGGGACCTCCTCGTGTGTTGCATTCATTGGCCTTGACACGTTGTAACACGAAGTTGTGTGTCGCATGTAGGACACGGAAGTGCGTGATTGGCTGGCCACCAGTACGTACAAGCCGTGCGATAAGAATAACCGCTAATAGAGATTGCATGCTAGTTTGACTTAGCGGTTATAGTAGTTTGTGTTGTAGATACAACACAGTAGGCATTGGGCGGGGAGGACAATTCTTTAGCGTATGGGCTTCGATGCACTTCCCTTGTGACCCAGACTCTCCGCTGGAGATACGGGGTTGATGACCCAAGATTACTGACGGCCACTGACGATTCTGCGGAACGTCATGCTCTTCCTGCTGGGGCCTCTGGTGCCCAAGGGGGACTACGCCAATCCTATTTAGCCAAGGCCCATGCGTAGGAAGGATTGTTCTTAAATACATTTCACTTAGAACGGTAGGCTACCCTATCCGTTAGGTACGAGTACTTTTGGTTTGGGTACTTGTATCTGACCGTGGCTTGGAACAATAACTTGTCGCGGATTAGTTCGTCACATCTTGTCCTTGTTTGGTTGTAGGTGTGACTTACTACTTCGATGAGAAGGTATTGAACCTTGTTGAGGTCCGGATACCATATCGGATTCTTAGCATGGAAAGATACGTCGCCGTGAATTAGTTTACCATCTCCTGTCCTTGTTTGGTTGGGGGGATGGTACGCTCGTTCAGTAGGTACGTATTGGAACATGTTATAAATTCGATTGACTTATTTATTGAGCAATATTTATTCAGTTTATATGGCATGCTATTATGTGTCTTGTTACGTCCCTCTGAGGACCTGGTTGTCTGGCCACGTGTGTGCTATTGTCTTTCGCAGGTGTTCTAGCTCTAGCCGTGTTCATCGCTACTTCTTCGAGGATGATTGCATTTGGATCGTCTTCGCTTCGCTCGCCACTCATTTCATTTCTATGTACTTTTCTTTATTTTGTTGGTAGTAGATTTGTCTCCGCCCAATATATTGTATCAAGACAATTTATTTTCTTTATATGATGTCTTTTATTTATTTAATTGCGTGGATGAGATTAGTTATGGTTCTACTGCATTTTACAGCTTATGTATTCATGCGAGGTTTCCATATATTGGAGTGTACTTCATATGAATACAGCTGGCATGTCTACGTTCCTAGTCCTACGTATTTTGGGACTGGGGCGTGACAATGTTGCCCTAGTTCAGCTAGTTTCTAATTACAATCTTTACTGCTATGATTCTTCTCTTGTTTTTACTTACCTTGCTTTCCTTGCATCTTAACTGTTTCTCTATACCATCACCTGTATATAAACTGCCATATTCATCAATAAAACTGTTTATAACTGCTTTATAGTTCTCTGTCATTTAATTGGGATTTCTTGATGAGTTGTACTCGTTCCTGTCCTGACTGGACGTGTTAAAATTTTATAGATGATTGCCCTGAGGATACATGCCCTACATACTATGGACCCGGAGACGGGATGACTACCTTTGGCCCTGACACTCAGGAGTTATCAGGATTTAGTTTGGTAGACTAGCATTTGTTTCCATGTTGAACTTGTTATAGAAGTTTTGAGACTTGTGTAGTATTTGAGATTTATTGAGAGTTGTTATTATTTTAGTAGTTGTTCTTCTATGCTTAGTTTAATTCTTCTGTGTTTATCTTATTGTGCTTAGACTGTGATTGAGTTCAATATCTTATACTTGTCCTCCGTTCGGAGTCGATCATGATGAGTACATTATATTTGCTTGAGTTGCTGGTTAGATAGTAACCTAGGACAGCGCTCTACCGCCGACATTACGGCGTAGGCTGGGCGTCGTTACGTATTTGTACCCTCATAGTGGGTGCGGGTCGTGACACATTTTTAGTGGTGGCCCATGCAGGTCGAGAGTCGCATTAGTACGATATCGTGGTAGTACGGCGACTTAGTTGTACTGCTACGAGCCTGCGATAGGATTGAGAGATAGGTTTTAACGGAGAGGTACTCAATCACAGTTAGGAAAATTCTGCTTCAAATCATGCCATCTACATATCTTACTGACTTGTCTTCTTTGCAATAAACTGTCCTCCTTTGATTTTATCGATTCCTGCTCAGTATTGACTTCCTATTCGATCTGTCTTTAGGATGGTGGAGACACGATCACATCACTCTGGTACAGTAGCCGCTACAGAGGGGTCTGCCACCTCTCATCTTCAGCAGCCAGCTCCCAGTACCGCAGCCCCAGTCATGCCAGCTGGGGTGGGTGTCTCAGCAGCTTTCGGAGGAGCACCTCCACCAGCTGGAAGGCAGAGTTCAGTGCTTCCCGAGATTCTTCCACCGCAGCAGCCTCCACCTGCGGGGATGGTAGATGCTGCTCATCTGTTTTCTTTCGTGGAAAGGATTTTGGCATCTCACCAGCAGCAGCAGCAGCGGCAGACTGTCGATTATCGTCAGGGGATTGACGAGGCCCACAAGCTGGTTCGTACTACAGTAGAGATGGTGACTGCTCGGGGGGAGCAGCAGCAGCCTTACCGGAAGGAGAAGGATATCCAGGACTTTTAGAAGATGCATCCTAGAGAGTTCCTGGGTACTGAGGGCATCTATTATGTGGACGATTGGATCGAGCATGTCGAGGAGATATTCAGACTGGCAGAGATACCAGCTCGACTCCATATCGAGGCGACAGGCAGCCAGATGCAGGACTTAGCCTGTGCGTGGTACCAGACAGATCCCAGGGTGGGAGTTGAGGACCAGACTTGGGCCCAGTTCAAAGAACTGTTCAAGTAGCAGTTCTTTCCTGATGTGGCCTTAGAAGGTATCGAGGCACAGTTTGAGAGCCTGGTTCAGGGGAACCAGTCAGTAGCTGAGTATGCTGGGGAGTTTTGTAGATTGGCCCGGTTCATAGATGACTTGACTGAGAAGACGAAGGCGAAGAAGTTCTACCGAGGCTTGATTAGAGAGGTTCGGTCGCTGACTAAGAGCGACCGGAACGCTACCTATGCGGAGATATTTTCTAGGGCTATGGCAGCGAAGGACGACCTAGGGTTGAAGCTGAAGAGGGGTCGGGACTCCCAGGGTAGTAGCAGCAGCGAAGGTCGGGCCAAGAGGCCTCACGTGCAGATTCAGCAGGCACAGGCACCAGTGAGAGTGCAGCAGGCACAGCATTAGCATAGAGGACAGGACCGCGAGATGCCAACTTGTGCCTACTGCAGGAAGGCAGGCCATGTTTGGGAGTCTTGTAGGAGGAAACTGAAGGTTTGTCTATTTTGTGGGTCTGGTGCTCACAAGATGATAGATTGTCCCGCTGTACCTCCTTATAAGGGAGCTAGGCCACCTGTAACTCAGCACCAGAGGGGTAGAGCTTTTGCGATGGCGGTCGAGGAGACCGACGCTGCAGGTGATGGGTTAGCAGGTTTGTCCTTCTCATTCTTCCTCCCCATTTTCCTGTGTGATTCCCTTAGTACCTGTCAGGATATTGTTTGTGATTGGTAGATAGTGTAGCTACCCTGTACGAGACTGTAGAATCACGACCAGTAAGATTTTGTTTGCATGATTATCCCTTGACCTTGATTGTTTGGGTTTGACCTAGAAAGGGTACGACCATTTTAATTTCGAGAACGAAATTTTTATAATGTGGATAGGATTGTAACACCCAGTTTTCCAGAAGAGGGTATTTTTGTCATTTTGAATTTAATTGAATTTAATATATATTATTGGAATTTAATATATTATTAAGAATGGTGTGATTTTAATATTATTTAATTGATTGCCATGTATTGTGATTAGCCTATCTTGGTTTGGACCCAACCTAAATTAGTCATAGATAGTCTCAGCTAACCATGGTTAGTGATTATTAGTATTAATTATATTTATTGGAATTAATATGATTTTTAGTGATTTTTAGTGGAATTGATTTTGGGCCTATAGTTGACTTTGACTAGTGTTGACTAGAAGACTAACCTAGTGACTAACCTAGGTTAAGACCCCTTGGTTAGGTTAAGTAAACTTGGTTTAACCTAATTTAGTGAAGTTTAAGTCATTGGAACTTGTTTGGAGAGATTTGGAGTTGATTTGACTAATATGGCTTATGACTTCATAAGTCATGATTAATGACTTGACTTATGGCCCATAGGCCCACACCATGAACCAAACCTAACCCTAATTAGCCCATGGCAGCCACTATTGATCCTTTCCCCCTATTTAATCCCCTCCTAGAATTTAGGGCTAGCCTCCATTGGGATTTGTGCAAGTTTTGGAAGAGGTGAGTCTCCATCTTTCTAAAATCATAGGAAATCCATTTCAACTCCATTTTCCTTCAAATAAATTTCAATAGGACCTAATATTAGTTTTCTTGCTGTTAATGTTGAGTATTCTCCGGAAGAACACAATTTGAGGGAGTTTGGTGGCTTGTGGAACTCTTCCCATTTGGAGATTTTAACCCATTGTTCATCTATAGGTATAGTCCCTTATATTGCTTATAATTTCTGTTAATATTCATTTCTAGGATGTCCTAACCCTAACCTAATAGTAGGATAGGCTAACCCTAGAATTTGGACCAATTTTGTGTCCGTATCGGACACGTATCCACGTGTATAGGAATGTGTTCGACGAAATGCCTTTTGAGGCATTTCGTTCGATTTTGTGAATTGTGTTTGAATAGAAAAATCTATTTTTATCTCGCTTATGTTTTTCTTGGACACTTAGCATATTTTCGTGTCAGGTTGAGTAGACACGAGCGCGTGACACGCGGTCGTGTACCCACTCGCGCGGGCAAGGGGACTGCCCTGCTGCTCGAGTGTCCGGTAGGACACGACACAGCACCTATGGACACGATACTTGGCACCCACCTCGGGGCAGTGTCTGACACCACAAATGTCAATTTTGAGCTGCCTTCGTATCGTGTCGAGGGTGCTAGGACTCATGCACGGGTTTTGTACTAGCTGTGCACGCGCGGAGAATCCCCTCTGATACGGGGTTCGTGTCCACGTGTGACGCAACTAGGACACGTCGTACTGTGTCTGGTGTGTAGCCCTATCCTAGGCGAACCCACAGACACGAGCACAAGATGCATGTCCCTCTGTGTCGTGAGCACGAGGCACTGTCCTCGCTGCACGACACTGCTGTGTCAGTTCAGTATTTTTGGGTATTGGTTTATTTGGACACATTCGTGTCCCGTTTATGGACACGAATGGTATCCCCTAGACCCATGACACAAGGAGAACACATCTATGCACCTGTTTGTAAAATTCTATGGTTTAATTTAGGTTTCGAATTAAGTTTTGGATGATGAACTGTGTGTATGCATTCACTGATACCATACACTGTTTTAATTCCTGAACTCTGATTTCTTTTTAAACTGAACATGATGTCTAAATTGCCATGATTAGGTTCAATTATATGTGTATTACATTACCTAAATGTTAGATTAGGATATGTTATCAAGTGATGAATTTTCGAGTGTGATTGGAACTGTTCAACTGAAACCTGGAATGGAATCCTGAGATTCAAAATCTCTGAAAACCTGAGAATTAGGTTTGTGTTGAACATGGTTAATCACTGTTTAAACTGAAATGAATGGAGTTATGGAGAATCTGAGACATCTGATATTACACTGATTAGTTCAATTGCATGCTTAATACGTGTTTCATATGTTAATAAACTGTTATTGAACTTTTCCTAAATTACTGAGATTACCCATATTAAAACCTGAGACACAAAACTGAGAATTCATTATGAGGACTGTTTTAATTGATTTTGGGTTCAGTTTTCACTAGGTTTAGAAACTGTTTAAATTGATTTTTATGTTCTTTCATACTGAACAGAGATTAGGGATTTGTTAATTGGTTTTGTATGTGATTCATGAGTTTGTTTTTGAACTATTTTGTTTGGTTTTATGGCAATACTGTTAATTGGTTGGAGGACTGTTTGGACATGTTTTTTTTTAACTGAGAATGCAAGAATGAACTGAAAACTGGTATTATTGAACTGTTATTTTAACTTTGAAATCTGAGATTGTATGGGAGGGTTAAAACTGAGATTGGGTATTAAAACTGAGATTATTTGGGGCAGTTACACTGTTGTCATTCACTGATTTTATCACTATAACACTGTTTTCATGTCTACACACACAATACTCACCACACACATTAGCATATCCAAGTATCACTCACACTCTTGTATTCATGCACCCTCTCCTCACTGTTTTCTAGCTCTACACACACAAGCTAACATACCATATGACACACACACCCTCTATCTATCACTCACATGCCTATGTCACTAACACACACACACATACACACACACACTCTAGTCTCACACACATATGCTAGCCTAGGTTTCATGTTACACACATGTCTCCACTCTCATGCCTCACTTCACTAGTCTATGACACACACACACATCTAATACTCATTTATTTTTCCCCCTTCACTCCTTTCCTATGTATATATATATGCCTTGTGATATATAAGTATCTATGTTTCCTTTATATGAGTTGTATATACATATTAGTTATATATAGGAATGTGTGAAAATGTATGTATATATATATGATACTATGAGATATGATATGTTATAGAGTATGGGTAAATTTGTATAGTGACTATAGGATAGATGTATTCTTAATAGACTATTAGATGTCTTGTGGTTATGTGACTATGGTATGGTTAGGCATGGTATGCATAGTTGGAATCTAGATAGACTGTTTAGCCTTAGTAAACCTAGATTAGACTAGTTTAACTTAGGTTTGACTTGGTTGACCTAGTTTGACTTCTAGGGTTGACCAGAGTTGACCAGAGTTGACCAAGAGTTGACTTTGGTCTAGATTGACCTAGATTCATGTAGTATGCATCGTAGTGCATCTTATTACTATTCTGGACTTGTTGTGACTTGTACTGTTCTATAGGAGACAGACACCACTCCTCGGACAGTATATATTCTCCAGATTCACCGGATACAGGAGAGTACATTCTCTTATAGTTCTTCCATTTACTTGTCAATTACTGTTCCTCAGTTCTAGATAGTTTTATGTGATTCTTACAACACGTATGGATATTTCTGGATTCATGTATTCGACACACCTACCATCTGTCTGGCCTCTATTTTCTGGAACCACTACTGGCATCACCTTCTGGAATCACTACTGGAACCACCTACTGGAATCACTCTGGAATCTTTTACTGGTATTATTATGTTTTGCTGGACTCATCCCGATTTCTCGTGTCGTTTTCTGGATTTACTTGTACTTGCTGGGCAGGGAAATATTAGAATAGGCATGTGAACATACCCAAATACTGGAACCACTCCCTTGGAATTATACTGGAATGATAGCCATCTCACACCCGGCCAGGTGTGTGATGTGCCGTATTACCTACAGCCGTTCACATGTCGATCCCGATATTTTAAAACACATTGTTAGAGTATAGGCTGGACTCACCCTGGAACCTTTGATCACCAACTAGACTCACCTCATACCGAACTCATCTTGTACTGGAATCACCTGGTATCAGATTCATGTTGTCTGGATTTACTTGGGTTTTGCACTTGTTTATATTTACAATCTGAACTTATATCATGTTGCTCTAGTTCAGCTAGTTTCTAATTACAATCTTTATTGCTATGATTCTTCTCTTGTTTTTACTTACCTTACTTTCCTTGCATCTTAACTGTTTCTCTATACCATCACATGTATATAAACTGCCATATTCATCGATAAAACTGTTTATAACTGCTTTATAGTTCTCTGTCATTTAATTGGGATTTCTTGATGAGTTGTACTCGTTCCTGTCCTGACTGGACCTGTTGAAATTTTACAGACGATTACCCTGAAGATACATGCCCTACATACTTTGGACCCGGAGACGGGATGACTACCTTTGGCCCTGACACTCAGGAGTGATCAGGATTTAGTTTGGTAGACTAGCATTTGTTTCCATGTTGAACTTGTTATAGAAGTTTTGAGACTTGTGTAGTACTTGAGATTTGTTGAGAGTTGTTATTATTTTAGTAGTTGTTCTTCTATTCTTAGTTTAATTCTTCTGTGTTTATCTTATCGTGCTTAGACTGTGATTGAGTTCAATATCTTATACTTGTCCTCCATTCGGAGTTGATCATAATGAGTATATTATATTTGAGAGAGTTGCTGGTTAGATAGTAACCTAGGATAGCGCTCTACCTCCGATAATGCGGCGTAGGCTGGGCGTCGTTACATATTCGTACCCTCACAGTGGGTGCCGGTCGTGACAGCATGCCTAAATCAAGGCACTCTTGCATCCATATTACCATCAACTGCTGCTGCCAGCAGACAGTCGCGCCATCATCGAGCCGACGTTCTGTCTTCCAGAGACTTCACTCCATGTCGACCACATGCCAGAGGCTCAACAGGGGGGTCGGTGATCCATAGAGAAGACGAATCCCGCATTGTCACGTGCTACGCAATGCATGGTTCCAGAGCTTTCAAGACACCCTCCCAGAATCCTACCATGTCGGTCGCTAAACCGAAGAGGAGCCCGAAAAGCAGCAAAACTAAGGTACCCGATGTAGATATGTTCCAACGCACCCGTTCCAGATCTGCATTGGGTGCCATACAAAATACTAGGGGTATCCAGCATCCTACCATGCACGACAACCCTTTGTTCCGATCTAAGGAGGAGTAATACGAGATAGATGCCTCCATCGGTGCAACCAGTCACCAGATTGGGGGTAGCAACCGTGCTGAGTTCGAGGAAGATAAGAATCTTACGATGTATCTGTTTACAAAAACAAAAGTATGAAACTTTATTGATACAAACTGTGTAATAAAGATTACAAGAATTCTAGGAAAATTACAACTATAGGAATCCAATCTAGATGACGATTGCTTTATCCCTTGGACGATGTGAACTTTAAAGATGAAGCCTCTGAAGTTGAGAACAACTCTGGAAACTGAAGGCAAAAGCCTCGAAAATTGAAGGCAAAAGCCTCGGAAGAATGCAGCAGCACTTCGGCAAGAACTCCTGGACTCTCTGATTTATGATCTCTGATTTCTGATCTTGATCCCCTTGAAATAAAGACTTGAAACTCTTTTTATAGAGTTCTGGAAATAACTAACTTTCAGTTATTCTGGACTGCGTAGGTTACTTTGTGCAGCAATTAATTTGCGCAGCCTTGGACTGCACAGGCAGTTGCTGGATCGTGGGCCAACTATCTGGGACACATGGCATCATTTGATTGAAATGCACATGATCGTGCATAGACAGTTGCCACGTAATGAGCAATTGATGGCATGAATGCCACATGTACTTTATCAGTTATGTTGGTAGAATGCGCAACCTGAACTGCGCAGACTTTAGTTTGCGCAGACTCAGACTGCGCAGGAATGGTTTGCGCAATCATGAATTATGCTGCCAACTGTCAGCCGCCCTCGAGCACTGTGCGGTGCAATAAACGAACAGTCTCCTCATTATCCATGCTGTCAGCTGTCAGAAAGATTTGATTTGATTCAGGTAATGATGACTTCTGCCACGTCAGCCTGCGCAGTTGGAAACGTACGCAAACCAACCTGCGCAATGTGATTGCTGCACAATCTGTTGTCTACGCAACTCATCAAAATGATCTATATCTTGAATTTTTGACTTTGTTGATTGATGCAACTTGATTTTTTAGGACCTACAAGACCCCTTCAAAGTTTTCAAAAGTTGATTTTATTCAAAATTTCGAAATACTTTGAATTTTTTGAATGTTGAATCAAATTGCGCATGATGATGAGCTGTCTGCGCAAAGCGAAGAGCCCCAAATTTTAGGCGCAATACGAGGCAGCCGTTTCATATTTCGAAAGTTATAAATAGCCATTTCTTCATTTTCATTTCTTTACTTTGCAATCTTTCGAGCTCTTAAGAAAAATCTCCCCCGAACCCTTACTGTCCTCTTCCTCCGACGACTTTCATGGCACCCCGACGATCCTCCAATGCTGCCACCGCTGCGAAGGAAAATGCTCCGGCCGAGTCATCTAACACAGTTGCACGGCGAGCATCTCGACACGAATCCGCGCACCCCGCTCTGAGAGGTTGTTGAACCGATTGAAAACCCTTCTTTAGGGTGATTCGACTTCCTTTGATCTTCGAAACTCATCTCTTTTTAGAGATGAGTTCATATTGCGCCACCCTTTTTAGGGTTTTTGGTTGCATCAACTGTCAGTCCTCATTTTTATGAAGGCTGCATTCCTGCGCAATCTGTTGAATTGTGCTGACAGAAAGTCAGCGCAATCGATTGATTTACGCAGGATGTCAGCGCATCCTATTGTGATGCGCAATCTGATGTTGCGCAAGTCATGTCAGCGCAATCTGAAGAGTTGTACACTTTAATGTTTTGTGTTTAAAAACAGAGACTTTGACTTGTACTAATTTTTATCTGTTTGTTGATGCAGTTGAGGTCAATGAAGATCCAGATTATGAACATTTTGTGGGAACCCTCTCAGAGTCTGAGTATAAAGAAGATCTGTCTCATGTTCACTATCCTCAGTACGATCTGCCGGCCTCCCGTCAGGCTATACTGATTTCCCAGGATAATGAGACTTTAATGTGTTTGATGAATGGACAGCCCCTAGAATCAGCTGATGCTGTAATTCACAAGAAACCCTTATTCTTGTTCGGTGACGCCTTTGAGAAAGTCTCCCAGCCTAGGCCAAGGATGGAGGATAGAATAGTTCACTAGAAAGATAGATCATTCTTCATACCAGACATTGCTCGCTGCCTCCCTTTGTCACGGTACGCTCATGCGAGCTACCCAAGGAAGATGGAGTGGAACATCACTCTGTTTCAGGATGCCCGTGCAGGGAAAAGCTTCGTAAAGAAGGGGCCAAACAAGAAGGACATGTTTTATAGATCTTCTGATAGATATAGCATCATGTTGAGAGGCTTGAGACCTGGCTGCATTCCACCAGAGAACTCCTCTATGTTGATGCCTGTTAGGACACCAATATTCGCAAATGAATTTGCGAAGGCTGAAGGAAAATATCCCGAACAAGACATCAGACTGACTGGATTGGTGAATCCAGATTACAAGCGATGGAGCTACATTGCGAATTGGATTCTGACAACATTCCAAGACAGACTCCAACAGATCAATCTGTATCAAGCAGTGCATGCCACTGTATACGGTTTTGCTCCCAACCCACATATGTTTTTTGCCTTGACTGAGAGGTACAACTATAGGACGGGGACCTTCATGACCCCAGGTGGAGAGATGGGGTTTACACTCCACGAGATGAATTATATCTCATACCTGCCCATGGCAGATGCTCCGTATGAGGAGTTTGTACCGACAAATAATGAGCTGAACAAGCTTAGAAAAGAGAATGCAGCAATGGTGGCAATGTTCGAAGAACTGTTATGCCATTACAAGATCTGCTCTCTATTTTACAAGAGTGCTACTGCCAACACTTGTTACTCGTCAAAGTGGTTACCATATATGTTTCTCAATCACAAAGAAGAGAAGAAGACCAAGGAGAATAACAAATGCTACCCTAACTTCTTCAAACCTTTGAGCAAAGCAGAGGTTATAAAGCTGATGGAACAGAGTGGTAACTTTGATAAAGAAGTGAAAGATGATCATGAGTATCCTCCTTTGAAGACAGGGGACACTTTGGAGACTTATTTAAGAATGGGTTATAGACCCATGTCGGAAGAAGCACAACTGGCAGGATTCCTAACATACTGGCTTCGGAGATTTGTGGTTCCCGGATCCAGTGCTGTGGATCGTTTTCACCGCGGCGTTCTGTTTGCTGCTGTCAAGTTAGTCTTCGGCTATAAGATGGACTTGTTATCAGCAATGACCTGCAAACTGAATGCCAGTCTTCGTTTATACGTCGACTTGATGCTGAAGGCGAAGGGAGAGAAAGAGTTCCCTCACTTGGAATTGCCATATACATATTTGTTTGGATGGTTGCTTCTCCACTATCCAACCTTAATGGATCCCGGCATGGGACAAGTTGATGGCAGTTTTCTCCGAAGATATTCTCGTGGACAATGGAAATACACTTCTTTAAGCGAGTGTAGATATATGTTGAATTTGAATAGAGGATGGAACTTCTGCTGTGCTCCTCTCCCTGCTGGGTACGATCAGATGCCCATAAATATGGTGGATTCGAAGATGCAGCCTCTGACCCGTGCCGCCTTTGAATGGTTGAAGACGATTCGACCATCTCATCTGGTTTACCGGTTCGAAGAAAAGTGCTATTTAGAACCATATCTTTACAGCCGATTTGCTCGGCAGTTTGGGTATGATCAGTTCCATGTAGGGAACGCAATTACCTGCCTCCAAGGCAAAGGTTATTTGATAGACGGGGCTAGAACTTGGGCTTATTACAATGCCCGTGATACAAAAGCCATCTTTTCAATGCCAGCAAGGAGTACTCCCCAGGGTCCTCGGATGCTCTTCACGTATTCAGTGTTTTATACATCTGCGAATACTTTTGCCAAGAATTTTAATCTCGCAGATAGTTTCGCTACTACAACAAAATTAAGGAGAGGAAGAATCGCTTCATCGATCCCTGCAAATGAGGAGGTGCACGAGCCGGCGGATGCACCTCTAGAAACTACGAGGGATATTGTGTTCCCTCAATAGGTAAATGCACCACTGCGTGTTTCTCCGAAAGTGGGTAGATCTCCCGCAAGGAAAAGAAGAAGAGAGGAGCCTCCTGCTCCAGCAGCGAAGAAGAAATTGATCCTAGATCTTTCTTCTGAAAAGGTTACTACAAGATCCCAATCTCGGCAATTAGCCGAGACACATCAAGAGGCTGCCACTACACCAACTTCTGTGCAGAAACAAGCAGAACTAGTAAATGTAGAGAGTCCTGCCAGACCTCTAAACAGAAAGAAGAGGGTGGTCACCGGAAGTCATTTAGAAGAATCTTCTTCCAGACAAATCCTGACTTCAGTAGATGCTGCAGCAGGAATTCTAATGGCATCTCCCATACCTGTTTCTGAATCTGGGAGCAAAACTCTTGAAGAGACTGAACAGAGGGAAGATCTTATCCCAAGAACTGAGGTTGAAAAGCCTGGAGAAAACATCTTAGAGGAAGAACAAAATATTGTACGACCTCATTCACCTGTCGCGGAGACTACTCAACCTCCTCTTACTCCCAGGACTCTTCGTGAAGAAGAAGACCGTGAAATGATTGCAGCTTTGAAAGATTGCAGTTATAGCCTGCAGGAGGATCAGACTGCCACTAACAGTGGGAATGCAGCAACAGAAGAAGAAAAAGACGAAGAGAGCTCTTCGACTGAAAATGTTGATGAGTATATACAAGATCCTGAAAGGGATAACGAAGAACATATATCTCTTGATACTGCCGATAATATTTCAAATCCTAAAAAGGATATTAAAGTGGAGGCGTTTGTAGAAAATTTTGCTGAGATAGAAATATCTCCTGAAGAAGCATCCGATGAAGGTGTTCTGAAAGAAAATCCCGCCACCGACCCTCAAGGTATAAAACGAGATCTAGCAATCTTCTCTTTAAAAATGAACTGATAACTAATATCTTTATTTGTAATTCTTGCAGATCTTGAGACTCTGCCAACACCTCCAACGGACCTAGCTATGGTGCCCATACCAACGGTAGTTGTTAGTAGTAGTCATCACTTATCTTGCGGTTCTGAAGCGGGCAGCAGCCAGGCTGTCGCAGCTGAGGCTACTTCTGTTCAACGGGAGTCCATTCCAGCAGGGAATGCACTTGTTGTTAGACCAAACCAAGGTAAGATTGCTCTTAATTTGATCTTTTTGTTCATCAGCAAACAATTAGTAAAATAATAATTTTACTATTGCAGAGGATCACACAGGAGGAGCGACCAGCTCTACTCTGGCTCCTTTATTTAAAGAGCCTGTTGTCCAGCCACAAAGAATCGAGCAACCTACTGCCTCGTCCTCAACAGGAGTAGCATCGACTCCTGGAACTCTGGCCATCAATCAACAAGTTGTCCAGTCATTCACCAAATGCTTCTTCGAGTCGCTGGGATCTCTTGTCCATAAAATGATAGAGAAAGAAGGAGCTGACTTCATTATGGTTAGGAAGCCCACTTCTTTCTTGATAAGAGCCATAAGGGACCAAGGAGACGAAGCTCAGGCCACTCTCCTTGAACACATATTGAACGAATTAGAAGTCTCCATCAAAAAATATAAGGCGCTCAAGAAGAAGGATATAGACTCTCTAGTACAGGCTGAATTTGAGCGACTGGCTCAAGCTGCTGATATAGAAAGGATAAACCTTCAAAATCTTTTAGAGGCTCATTCTGCAAAATCAGCTGAATACAACTCTAAGATAGAATCAGTTACTTTAGTGGCTGAAAGCAAAGGACAGAGACTTGCTGAGCTGAAAGCAGAAATTACTCGCCTCCAATAAGAGTTTGAAGAGGAAACTGTTAATCACCAACTGGTGATTGAACAATTCAATGCCTTAATTCAAGAGAGGAATGAGTATGAGACAACCCATGGTGCAGAAATCACCCGCCGGACAGTGGACATGCCCATTTTTGATGAAGAAAGCAGGATGGAAGAAGCGAGAAGGATAGTAGCATCAACTCATGAAGAAGAGCTGTAGACACTGAAGCAGCAAATTGACAATCTGATTATCCCTCCTTCTTGATTAGAACTTTTTGTATTTTTGTGTTTGTTGCTGTAGCTGCATTTCTGTAATGTCTCATATTTTGATATAAAAGACATTTTGTTGTGGCTCCATTATTTATTGCATATCTTATTCAGATATAAATAATAGATAGACATGATATATTTATTATCTCAATTTGACAACTTAATCAAAAACAACAAGTTGCCGATGTGAATAATGAACGATGATGAATCGTCAATGTATGTAGAATGAATGAACGGGAAAACCGCCAAGTGATGATGAACGAACGGGTGAACCATCAAATGATGATGAAGGAACGGGTGAACCGTCAAATGATGATGAACGAACGGGTTAACCGTCAAATGATAATAAATGAACGGGTGAACGGACGAACCGTCGGATGCATGTGATGAATGAACGGATGAACCGTCGGATGATAATAAATGAACGGGTGAACCGTCGGGTATTATTGAACGGACGAACCGTCGGATGAATATATCGCTTCATTAGTTGAGGAACTTCTGCCTATAAATATAGCAGAAATCTGACAGGAATGAACACTTCTACTCTTCAACATAAAAATGTCTTCTGAAGACGCATCTAAGAAGGCTGAGATTGCCCCGAAAGTTCAGAAGGGCACTGAAGAACGCCCTGCAAATCTAGTTCAGCCGAAGGAGGCAGAAGCAGGCGAAGATTCGTCTGCACCGCAGCCACCGCGGGACATTCTGGACTTCCTGCTGGAGCCAGGAAGGACTGAAGAAGAAGAAGCCATGAGGATGGCCGCCTGCAAGTTTCTCATGGGATCCAGCAACGAGGTTCTCGGCTCTTTTGCTGATCGCATTTTTGAGAAGGACGGCAGTGGTCCTTGTCCCAATATAGAAAAAGATGATAGTGACCTTTAATATTATGTACTATCATATGATGAAATAAAATTTGAATTTTATTTATGAACTTGACTCTGTCTAATGATTTATAAGCATTTACTTTTATACATAATACTTCTTTAAGAATTTGCCATTGATAGGCATCATAGCAACTCGACCATCAAGCTCCGAAAGTTGATAAGCTCCATTTGAGAAGACTTTGCTTACAACATAGGGACCTTTCCACTTCGCATCGAATTTCCCTTTGCTCATATGAGTCATAGTCATAGGACGTCTGACCGTTAGAACAAGTTCTTCTTGCTGAAATGTTCTGACTTTAACTTTGCGGTTGAAAGTCTTTGAGATGCGGGCTTGGTATAACTCAATGTGCTGTTGAGGCATTAATCGCTTCTCATCAAGTGCTTCCAACTCTTAAAGTCGAAGAAGGTCATTGTTCTCTGTAGTGAGCTCATTAGCAATGGCAATCCTTAAAGAAGGAATTTGCAGCTCCAAAGGAAGGACAGCTTCACAGCCATACACCAAAGAGAAAGGTGTAAAGCCTGTGGGATTGCGGACCGTTGTTCGGTAAGCCCAAAGACACTCGCCAAGTTTCTCGCTCCAATTCCGTTTGTTAGTGGATACAAACTTCTTAAGGAGCTTAATGATGGTTTTGTTAAAGGCTTCAGCTAAACTATTAACGGCAGGATTGTATGCTGTCGAGGCGACATTGTCAATCCGGTGATCATCGCAGAATCTAGTAAACTTATAACTAATGAATTGAGGTCCATTGTCATGGATAATTCTTCGAGGTACACCGAATCTATAGATGACATGGTGTTTAATGAAGTTGATAACACTGCTAGTCTTAACTTCAGCCAGTGGTATAGCTTCAGCCCATTTGGAGAAGTAGTCGGTTATCGCCAATATGAACCGATGTCCTCTAGAAGAAGGAGGATTGATAGGACCTATGACATCCATGCCCCAAGCTTCGAAAGGCCAGGAAGTAGTAGTCGGGTGTAAGAATTCTGATGGTTGATGAATGAAATCTGCATGGATTTGACAAGCACGATATTTTCTTGCATATTCAATGGCATCTGATACCATAGAGGGCCAGTAGTAACCCATACGTCTAATGCGATCCTGTAATTTAGGACCAGGCAGATGTGCTCTACAGACACCGTCGTGAGCTTCACACAACACTTGTTTTGCTTCATCGCCAGCTAAACAGCGTAGAAGAAGACCATCGTAAGTTCGCCGATAGAGTGTTTTGGTGGTTTGATTATAGTAGAATCGTAGAGATCGTCGTCGGACGCTTGTAGCCTCCTTAGGTTCTTCGGGGAGTATGTCATGAACCACGAAGTCGATGAAAGGAGTTCTCCAATCATCATCGATAACATTGACTTCAGCGAGATTACTGAATTCAATATTACGATTGTTTTCAATACAGAACAGTTCTCGGTTGGAGATAACCACCACCTGCTATCTTTTTAAAGGGATGGCTAAGACAGCTGCAAGATTGGCTAAAGCATCTGCTTCAGTATTGCAAGCTCGCCGAACATAGTCGATGAAGAAAGCTTTGAATGATATAGCTATATTGATTGCTGCTTCATGATAAGGCACCAGGTCTTGATGACGGACTTCATAGGTTCCTCTAACCTGATTAACAACTAGCTTAGAATCACCGTAGACTTCGAGATATTCAACATTCAGTTGTTTAGCTAACTGAAGGCCGATGAGTAGAGCATTGTACTCTGCCACATTGTTTGAGCAAGGTTCATCTAAAGAGTAGGCTCTTTGGATAGTTGATCCGTCTGGAGAAACGAGGACCACTCCAACACCTGCCACAATAGCACCATTGGGTCCAATTCTTGATGCTCCGTCAAAGAATAGACGCCAAGTTGGAAACTCTTCAGAGATCATGTTGACTTCCAACGTCTCGTCTGGAATTTTGTCATAGAGTTTAGATGTCTCAGGCACAGGATGAGCTGCTAAGAAATTCGCCAGCGCTTGACCTTTGACAGACTTTTGTGGAACATATACCATGTCATATTGAGCTAGCAAGATTGCCCATGTAGCCATTCGAGAATTAAGTGTACTGGGCTTCTTCATCAATACCCGAAGAGGATTAACTCGGGATATGACATGAATAGTTTGGCCAATGATGTAATGCCTCGTCTTCTGCACAGTAAACATGAGAGCCAGGCATTCTTTCTCGACCGGATTATAATGGTGTTCAGCACCAATCATAGTTTGGCTAAGATAATATATAGCCTGTTCATGGCCTTCTTTGTTCTTTTGGACAAGTAGAGCACCCAATGAATGGTCTATAGCGCGGACATACATCAGGAATGGAATGCCAGAGATAGGTGGCACCAAGACTGGTGGGTTCATAGGGTATCGTTTGATATCGTCGAATGCTCGTTGACACTCTTCAGTCCAAACAAAAGATACACCCTTCTTCATTAGTTGAGTGAATGGTCTGCAGCGTCCAGACAAGTTCGAAATGAATCGCCTGATGTACGTAAGTCGGCCTTGGAATCCTCGTAGCTCTTTTAGGTTGCGTGGAGGACGCATCTCTTGGATGGCTTTGATCTTCTCGGGATCCACGTGTATACCCTTAGAGGTAATGACGAAGCCGAGAAATTTGTCACTAGAGACACCCAAGAATGACTTGGTGGGATTCATCTTGAGCTGATGTTGACGCATGAGATTGAAGATTGTTCTCAAATCTTTGATATGATCTTCTTTTAGACGACTTTTGACAGCTATATCGTCAACGTAGCATTCGACTGTTTTACGAAGATGTTCTCTGAAAATGGTACTCATAGCTCATTGGTAAGTTGCACCAGCGTTCTTGAGACCAAATGGCATCACTGTGTAGCAATAAACTCCCCGAGGAGTGCGAAAAGATATGTGCTTTTCATCTTCGAGATTCATTTTGATCTGATTATATCCGAAGAATACATCCATAAAAGATATTCGCTCGAACCCACAAGTATTGTCAATCATGACGTCTGTGATAGGAAGAGGAAATTCATCTTTTGGACATGCTTCATTAAGATCTCGGAAGTCGATGTAGACTCGAACTTTGCCAATTTTCTTCAGGACTGGAACAACATTGGCTACCCAATCAGGATGTTGTTCTTCTCGAATAAAGCTGCAAGCAATAAGCTTCTTGACTTCATCATCAAGTGCATCCATCATTTCAGGCTTAAATCGCCTTTGTTGCTGTTTGACTGGTTTAGCATTAGGAAGAATATTCAGCTTGTGAGTAGCAATCTTAGGATCTAAACCTGGCATGTCCTCATAACTCCAAGCAAAGACGTCAATGTATTCTTTAATAAGAAGAATCAACTCTTGCTTATCTGCTTCTGGAAGATTCTTGCTAATAAAGATTGGCCGAGGTGACTCGCTTTCTCCTACATCAATTTGAATTAGTTGATCTTCAGTAGAAGGTTCTCTTTGTTCAAATCGGAGTACCCACTGATTATCCATCTGTTGAGCCCAAGGATCTGTTTCGGGACTTTCTTCAATATCTTCATCATATCGTTCCGGAAGTTCAGCAGAAACCATATTAGAAGATACGATTACACGATGGACTTCACCGATACTGGTATCGGAATCCCATGATCTGGAATCAGAAGAATTAGAACGTTCTTCGCTATCAGAGTGAGAAGCCGCTGGGGATAACAGTGGAGGAGAAGCATATCCGAGACCTCTTTTGGTCCTGCTATAATATATTTGTGATTTTCCTTTTGGAACTATTGTACGAACGGGAGTTCGTCTACCTTTACCGTAGTTAAGGCCGCTTTTAAAGTCGTAACCCATCTTTCGGACGATGTCTTTTGATTGTTGACTGTAACGACGGAATTGAAGAGGTCCTCTGTCGTTAACTTTGCTATCATCCGTATAGCTAATCTTTTGTTCCGGTCTTTTACTAAAAAGTATTGTACTTTCACCTTTCTTGCGAGCAGGAACAATACGATATGAATCTTTTGGGTGTTCACATGAAACTTCTGTTTGAAGAGATTGTACAACTCCCATTGTAAATGACTGAAAGCTATCTAACATATCCAAATAGTATTTAGTATGATAAATAACATCAGTATGCTGGAAAGTAGATGCTTTTTCATTGATATTTACATCTGTATTTACATCAGGACCTTTAGCCTTAGCAGGCTTGGTTAGATAGATTACAAGAGGGGGAGAAGAAGAACGTAGAGGAGGCTTGTTACGACGAAGGTCGATAACAAGTGGCTCAGAAGAGGTGAGCTCCCTTTTTCCTTGTTGTGAGTTAAATCAACAACAAGTGGCTCAGAAGGAGTGAGCTGCTTTTTATCCTTGTTACGACGTAAGTCGATAACAAGTGGCTCAGAAGAGGTGAGCTCCCTTTGATTTTCATCAGCATCAACTGACTTCTTTTGAACCGGCAAGTGGATAGCCAGTGGTTTAGAAGATTGCGGATGAGAAACACGCCCTTTGACAGGTATGATGAGAGTGTCTTGGGGCACTGCTTTTTGATCTTCTTCAGTATCCATAGCCAATACCACTTTCATAAATTCATCCTTGTACATACGAGCATCGTTGCAATACGCTTCAACACCCTTGAAAGGATAAAGGTCCGCAACTTCCTTGTGAACTTGTCCTTTGTCATCAACGTATTTAAAGCATTGATGAAGAGTTGAGGGAACAACATTGTGTTCATGGAGGAATGGTCTTCCCAGGAGAGCATTGTAAGAACAACCATGATTGTCGATGATATAAAAGGTCACCTTTGTGCGAAGATTGCCTATTTGGAGTTTTAGGCGGATCTTGCCCAAAGGTTCACTCTTTCCTTGGTTAAATCCCATGATAGTAGTAATTGTGGTTGAAAGACTATGCACTGGTATCTTCAATGCATTTAGCATTGTCTTTGGCATAATGCTAAGTGCAGACCCTGGATCTATCAAGATACGATCGACCTTCATTGAATCAACATATCCTGTATAATAAAGAGGACGATCATGTCGATTATCTTCCATTAGCATATCATCCTGAGTGAAGGTAATGTTTGGGATCAACTCCAAGACACTATGACAGTGATGACAAGAGACTGGTTCTGATTCTGGCTTCTTGAGAAGAGTTAGGCAAGTTTCAGCCTGTATAAGAGCTTCACTTAAAGTCTCTCGAGTCTCCTTAGAAAGGCGCAAGAGCTCGAAGATCGACAGCGTAGCCGGTGTATTAGCCAATTGAGCCAATATATCAAAGTTGTACAGCTTTTCAAGTCCTGTAGGAGATGACTTCTTTAAGGGTTTGTCAAAGCGGACTTGTTGCTTGCCTTTGTCAGCCGTTGTTGGCTTGGGAGGAATTGATACTACAACTGGTGAAGATGTAGAAGGAATCTCTTCAGTGGAAGCAGGTTGTACCGGAGCAGGTTCAGAAGAAGAAGCAGGATCCTTTTGACCTTCAGAATGATCTTTCAAATAGGCTTTCCCTGATCTGGTGCCTAACAGAATCTCTTCATCAACTATGGGATCAAAAGATACCATGTTGCAAATCTTGATTTTGCCTTTAGAACGAGTTTTCTTTATGGAAGAAGAGGACATCTCGAATTCCGGAGCAAGATCAGGATGGATCCACATAATTTCACCGTTGTCAAGAGACAAGGGAACAAGACCTTCATTGGATGAAAGTGGGAGATTCTCAATCTCAAGGGTTGCTTTAGGAATTGGAATGACACCGTGCTGTACCATCTGCGGAGGGAAGTCCCCAAATTAGACTGAAACCATGTTTGCAGTAACAGTCTTCTCATCTTGCTGCAAGGTAACAACTCCAGCATTAACAAGCTCTTGGATTTTGCCCTTGAGCACATAGCATGCTCGAGTAGGATGTCCAATGAACCTGTGATAGACACAATACTTAGGATGATCGGTCTTACCGACTTCATCAGGTTTCTTTGGGTCAGGGAGTTGAATTTTATTGTTTTTGAGTAAATACTCAAAGATGCGTGTAGTGTCATTCTCATCAAAGGAATATTCCACTTTCGGACGAGGTTCCCTTGGTGGAGGTGCAGAAGGAGTAGGAGTGGATGTAGGCGGAGCCACGTTGACAGCCAAAGATTCTTTGTTTTTGTTCAAATTAATATTCAAAGTCTCTTTCGCTTTACGATTGTTTAGGCGGTTGCCACCACCTGAATTCTGATGCTCATCTTGATCAGGGTTAGACATTTGTACCCCCAATTGTTTGAACTTGTCGACACTCACTTCAGCAACTTTGAAGTTGACAATGAATGAGGGCCAATCTTGGAATTGGGTAGATACTGTCCACATACTGATAATAGGCAAAAGATTTGCCTTACAAGTATCAATAGTGACAGCAGCTGGAGTTCCTGGAGGCATTTTCAAAGCTTCACGGTGGAACCGTTCAATAAAGCTCTCAGCAGTTTTATTATGTTTTTGTTTGATTTTTTTGAGAGCTGACATCGTCATATCATTGAATCCTTCATAGAACCTTTCCAGAAAGATTTGTTTGAGACCTGAAAAGGAAGTGATACAACCATCGGGCAAACTTCTGTACCAGTCATATGCTACGCCGGCTAAACAACGACGAACACTCTGGTAAGAAGAGCGTCATTTGGCTGAAGTTGAACAGTCATTACCTCAAAATGATTGATGAATTGACTTGGGGAAGTACTGCCATCGAACAAAGAGATTGTTGGGATTTTGTACTTTGGGGGAAACGGGACTTTCTTCCATTCAACTGGATAGGGCTACTTAATTCCCAATCTTTGCAAGTTGTCTTTCTCCTTAAATGCTTCGAACTGGGTTCGTAAGAGTTTGACAGCTTCGTTGGCGTCTTCTGATGACGGAGAAGGAGCGGGTTGAGTTGTAGTGGTAGGAGAAGGAACAACATTGTAAGCACTACCCCCAGCTCCTGACTGGCTAGGTATAGTTTGTACTTGCACTTGTACAGGAGGCATTTGGGGAGGCACTACCCCCAGCCCAGTATTAGCAGGTATCGAAGATGCTATGATCTCTGGACTAGTAGTAGGTGCAATTGGTGGTGTAGCATGCTGTGCTACAATGATGGAATGCATACTAGCAACCATTTCAGCCATGGTTTTTAGTTTGTCTTCGAGTGCAGCGATTCGCTGTTCCTGATTTATAGAAGTTGAAGCATCTGGATCATCAGTGACGACATAAGCTGTAACTTCTCTTGGTACAGTGGAAGATACTGTCTGTTCAGAGCTTTCACTGTATACATCATAATCGGAGAACGAATCATCTCCTGACTGAGAAACAGGAAGATGACCTGAAGGGTTTTGAGGAAGATTCCTTTAACCGATTGTATCTCGGTTTCGAGAACGGGTATGTTGAAACACTCCTTCGGAAGATTCTTCTTGGAGTAATTCTAAATACCGCTGGCTTGGCTTGCGGAGTCTACCATGCTTAGAGCATCTTTTACCCCCAGTGTCTCGGGAATTCATGTTAACAGAAGCATACAAGACTTCATCTTTCTCTGACATAGGTTCAGATTTAGCAAAAGTCAGCCGATCGAAAACAGATCATTTTGTTGTTTGACAACAACATTGGATGATGACTTTATGATTGCAATGATGATCAGATGGTTGAGGTGGAGGTGTTGAGACATTGTCCCGTTTTTGTCTTAGATGTTCTCGAAGATCAACAACGGGACGAGGAAAGTTCTGAGGGATCTGTTCTTTGATAACATTCGGAACATGATTCCGATTCTTCAGATGTTTAGTCCCTTGAGTATACAGGGAAGTGCTCACTTCATTGGCATAAGTGTCAGGATTTTTGACCTTAGAGATTTGTTTCTGATGATGTTTGACCTTCGACATTGGCTGTTTACGTTTTACCGAAGTGGGTCGGTTGAGATAAGTTCTGAGATCAGCAAATTCACCCCAGGGGTTTCTGTCTGAGACACTAACAGTTTTTCCTGTCTGGAACGGAAAATTTTGAGAGTTGGAAGGTCCTGAAATTCTGCTACCGGAGTGGGCAGAATACCTCTTTGATTAGTACAAGTACTCTTGTTATAAAGGAAAGAAGAATCCTTGTTTGAAAGAGTTCTAGTACTGATTGGTGTCGAAGCACATTCAGATGGATCCTCTTCAGTAAAGACTGAAGAAGATTGAGAAAAGACCAAAGGGCCTTTTCCTTTGTTTTGAGATGAAGGGTTAGCTAAAGAGCGTTTCCCTCTGTTGTCTTCCAAGTCATGAGACAAGAAAGTTTGAGAAAAGACCAATGGACCTTTCCCTTTGTTTTGAAGAAAAAGAGGAATAGCCAAAGGACTACCCCCAGTGGATTGTGCAGGGGCAATAGGGTGTTTGGGAAGAGGAGTAGCATCTCTTTCTTTGTTATGAGAAGAAGAGAGTTTAGCCAAAGGGCTGTTTCTCTTGGATTGCGCAGGCTTGGTTTGCGCATGGGTAGAGGGTGCACTGGTCACTTGCGCATTAGAAGTTCTTGCTTTAGAGTGCTTGGGAGGCACTTTAGTTACTGGAGTATTATTTTGCGCAGGAAAAGCTACTGCCAATTGTGCCAGAGTCATAGGAGTCTTGTGTTTTGACAAGGCAGCATATGAAGTAGCCTGTGCAACAGTTGCAACAGACTGCGAAGCATTGACTGCAACAGATTGTGCAGCAATTGTTGAGACAGACTGTGCAACAGTTGGCACAGCAGTTTGTGTAGCAGTCTGACTAGCAGATTGTGCAGCAGTTGGCACAGCATCCTTGGTGGCAAAACTGCCAGATTGTGCAGCAGTCTTGGAGACCCAAACTGAGCGCACTTTGCTCTTGGCAGAAAAGGCTGCAGTACGGGGAGTGGTCTTGGAGTTGAGCATCGCCTCGTAGGCTGTCTGGTTGACCTTAACAACCAGCGTCTTCTGCGTCTTCCCGATAGACGCTACGTCACATTGAGTTGCTACTTCCTCGTCGGAGGAGAAAGTTGTCCCTAGCAGAGTCGCCATTTTGTTTGTAAAAACAAAAGTATGAAACTTTATTGATACAAACTGTGTAATAAAGATTACAAAAATTCTGGGAAAATTACAACTATAGGAATCCAATCTAGATGACGATTGCTTTATTCCTTGGACGATGTGAACTTTGAAGACGAAGCCTCTGAAGTTGAGAACAACTCTGGAAACTGAAGGCAAAAGCCTCGGAAATTGAAGGCAAAAGCCTTGGAAGAATGCAGCAGCACTTCGGCAAGAACTCCTGGACTCTCTGATTTATGATCTCTGATTTCTGATCTTGATCCCCTTGAAATGAAGACTTGAAACTCTATTTATAGAGTTCTGGAAATAACTAACTTTCAGTTATTCTGGACTGCGCAGGATACTTTGTGCAGCAATTAATTTGCGCAGCCTTGGACTGTCCAGGCAGTTGCTGGATCGTGGGCCAACTATCTGGGACACATGGCATCATTTGATTGAAATGCGCATGATCGTGCATAGACAGTTGCCAAGTAATGAGCAATTGATGGCATGAATGCCACATGTACTTTATCAGTTATGTTGGTAGAATACGCAACCTGAACTGCGCAGACTTTAGTTTGCCCAGACTCAGACTGCGCAGTAATGGTTTGCGCAATCATGAATTGCACTGCCGACTGTCAGCCGCCCTCGAGCACTGTGCGGCACAATAAACGAACAGTCTCCTCGTTATCCGTGCT
Source organism: Iris pallida (assembly GCA_029216955.1). NCBI lineage: Eukaryota > Viridiplantae > Streptophyta > Magnoliopsida > Asparagales > Iridaceae > Iris > Iris pallida. The sequence continues at coordinate 45,426 of JANAVB010028619.1, forward strand.
GTCAGCTGTCAGAAAGATTTGATTTGATTCAGGTAATGATGACTTCTGCCACGTCAGCCTGCGCAGTTGGGAACGTGCGCAAACCAACCTGCGCAATCTGTTGTCTGCGCAACTCATCAAAATGATGTATATCTTGAATTTTTGACTTTGTTGATTGATGCAACTTGATTTTTTAGGACCTACAGTATCCTCAAGACGGCGAGGCTCAGGCGTCTGAGTAAGAAAGTGAAGGATCCACGGCTCCTTCAACTCATCCTCATACTTGATCCGTGTTCATGGACGATGGCAACGAGGAAGACAACAACGAAGCTCTCAGACATATCGAAGCCCTCGAGACAAAGTTAGATACGCTGACGGACTCCATGAAGACTCTGTCCTTGGTCATAATCGAACTCAAGAGCAATATAGCCCCCGCTGCCTCTACACCAACGATTGATTCGCCAAATAATAACGGATCCAGCAGACTGCCTGCCGTCTACCAGGCAGGACCCTCCTCGTCTACTCCATCGGCTACAGGTTCTGCAATGTCGGTCGAGATACAATAGGCCATCAAGAAGCTGTATGCTCGTCATAATGCCAAGGAGAAGTAAGCAGCACTCCAGAAGATGGGTATCTGGCAGCCATATCCTTTCGAGTGGGACAATGTCGTCTACCCTCCCAAATACAATCCGTAGACGCTTACACCTTATGAAGGGAAGGGGTCTCCTCGACAATACTTGAGGTACTTTGCCTCGATAATTGGGCACCTACCAAAGGATGACACCCTCCTTCCAATAAATTCATCGGATCCCTGCAGGGGATAGCCTATGAATGGTTCTGCAGTCTTCCTGACGATTGTATCCCATTATTCGAAGACCTGAAGACAGTTCGTGGACTGATTCTACGAAGGAAGGATGGACCTGATGATGTCGACCCTCATGTAAATTGTCTAGAGCGAGAAGGAGCCTGTCCGGGCATGAACGAGCGCTTCCGCCAGACAGCCCTCATATTACCTCTCGGCATGCCTGAGCCCATGCTTATGGACTCATGCCACAAGAATATGTTATCCACAATCAAATTATGGCACAGTACTTCCTGTACCGAGTGGACATCTTTTATTACAGAGGCGGACGTCGCCTAGAGGAAAGTCCAGGACGCGCAACTCCTGGGGCTACACTTTCCTGCGCGTAAAGACAAGGGGAGACGCTCATCCAGCAGCAACTCCAAAGACGAAAAAGGCAAGCAGGCCATGACTGTCAACATCTCCAAAGGTTCAGCATCCGTGAACCCCAAGTCCACGGAAACGCAGAGGCCGAGGGAGACTTATTCCTCAATGACGAGGATACGTTGCGCTCTTCAAGATGCTTAAGAAGAGTGGCAATCTGTCCATCTCGGCACCCAGGCGTCCTGATGAAGTAGGAAAGGTGGACCATCCCAAGTACTGCCATTACCACCAGTACGTCCACCACTCAACACGAGATTGCTATGTGTTGAAAAGGCAAATCCAGCGCCTCATCAATACCAACATCATATCGTTGGATTATGAGGAGAATACCATCACGGCCAATTTGGTTACTCTCCAGTATGAGAGTTGTCCAGTAACAGAGACACAAGACGATGTCATCCCTGTCCCAGAAGCGACAGTGGAAGTGGTCAACCCTCCACTAGTGTCGGATGACGAGCAAAGGCGGACCCCGTACTCTGATACCAGTACCGGCTAGGACTTCGAGAAGACGCTATCCGCCAACATGGTTTCTTTAAACCCTCTAGTCAAGGACGAAGACCAAAAATTCGAGTATTTCAAAGACAAATCCTGGGCACAACGCTTAGGATCCCAGTGGGAGTGGCATTTTGAGTAGCACGAACCCCCTACAGAAGATTAAGTCGTCCAGGTCGAATTAGGGGACGAGGCCTCACCTAAGCCCGTCTTCATCAGCAAAAGTCTAACAAAAGATGACAAGCAGTCTCTGATACAGTTCATCCGCGAATATATCGACGTCTTCGCTTGGAGCTACGAAGATATGCCAAGTCTAAACCCGTAGGTGGCCATACATCGCTTCAATACCTTGTCCTATGCCAAACCGGTCATGCAGCAGCAACGACGGTTCTGCCCCAACATCATGGATGCTATTGAGGAGGAGGTTGATAAGCTCATCGAGAGTGGCTTTATTCGTGAAGAGCAGCATCCAGATTGGGTCGCAAACATCGTCCCATTCACTAAGAAGAACGAAAAGATACAGATTTGCATAGACTTCAGAGATCTCAATTCGAGCTGCCCTAAAAATGAGTTCCCTCTCCTGATCACCGACGTAATGATTGACAACACCTGTAGCTTCGAGCATATATCCTTCATGAATGGGTTCTCCGGTTACAACCAGATCAAGATGCTCCCTGAAGAAGAAAAGCATACGACATTACGGACTCCAAAGGGTGTATTGTTACACAGTGATGCCTTTCGGATTAAAGAATGTAGGGGCCACCTATCAAAGGGCTATGAGTACCATATTCTGCAAGCATCTTCGAAGGACTGTGGAGTGTTATGTTGACAACATCACCATTAAAAGCAAGTTCAAATCCAACCACTTGGATGACCTACGAACGGTGTTCGATCTAATGCGGACACATCAGCTAAAGATAAACCCGACCAAGTCCTTCATAGGCATTTCCAGTGATAAGTTCTTAGGCTTTATCATCACGGTAAAAGGGATTCATATCGACCCAAAAAAGACCAAGGTAATTCTAGACATGGCTCCTCCAAAGAACCTCTGAGAGCTTCGAGGTTTACAGGGGTGATTGGCATACATCAGGAAGTTCATAGCAAATCTCTCTGGTAAATGTCAACCCTTTACCAGAATAATGAAAAAAGGGGTCACCTTTGTATGGACTGAAGAGTGCCAATGCGCGTTCAACGACATCAAAAAATACCTCACCAGCCCTTTTGTATTGGTGGCACAGTTGTGGGGAAGCCCTTCCTGCTATACGTCTGAGCCATGGATCATTCTCTTGGTGCCTTATTAGCTCAAAAGAATGATGAAGGCCACGAGCAGGCGATATATTATCTCAGTAGGACCATGGTTGGAGCCGAGCATCGTTACAACCCTGTCGAGAAGGAATGTCTTGCCTTTCTCTTCGCCATTCAGAAGACACGATACTATGTGACAGAACCGACGATCCACGTCGTATCCAGAATCAACCCCCTCGGAGTCCTTATAACCAAGCTAGGGGCATTAAATTCATGACTAGCCACATGGGCAATCCTTCTGACTCCCTACGACATGGTGTTTGTCCCACAGAAGGCAGTCAAAGGCCAAGCATTGGCAGATTTCCTGGCAGCACATCCGGTACCAGAAACTTCAAAACTATGAGGAAATTCCCGATGAAGTGCTAGAGTCCAACGCAGTCTCAGACACCTTAGTATGGTGCATGTTCTTCGATGGAGCCTCAAGAACGGGGCTAAAAGGTAAAATCATAGCTGGGGTCGGGATCGTCCTTGTTACTCCCAACGGCCTAGTTATCAATCATGTATATTCTCTCACGGAGTCATGCACCAAAATGCTGTAGAGTATAACACCCTCATCATCGAGCTCCACCTCGCCAAACAGCTAGGGGTAGATACATCGAGGCCTACGGAGACTCAAAATTGATCATCAGCCAGGTTCGAGGACAGTACGAGGTTCAACATGAGGACTTGATCCCTTACCACCAGGCCGCGATCGACATTATCTCTACTTTCACTATATTTTTTATAGAACGTGTGCCACGATTGCAGAACTTGGAAGCTGATGCACTAGTCGGTCTTGCTGCTTCTCTGGCCGCCCAGTTGGATCCCAGCATACCATCTCAGTAACGGGTCGGAAGTTGGTCTGTCCAAAGAATGCCCTGCGCACATGTCAAAACTACTCATTACAAGTAGGTATTGATGAAGGCACTCGGGATTGGCGATTCACATTTATAGACTATGTTGTTTACGAGATTCTGCCTGAAGACCCAAGAGAAGCAACTTTATCAGGAGGTGCTCACTTTGTTTCTTCTATGACACAGCCACTAAAATGCTATATCGTCGCTCATACGACAAACTTCTCTTACGTTGTTTGTCTCATACAGAGGCATAAGAAGCACTCAGAGAAGTGCATGAGGGAACCTACAGAGCTCGTCAGTTGGGCCCCAAACTACAAGACCAACTACGCCGTATGGGCTATTACTGGCACTCTATGATGGTGGACACCGTTGAATATGATAAGAAATATCGGACGTGCCAGTTTCATGCAGACTTTATCTATCAACCCTCATAATATGTATGCCCCACGGTGGCCTCTTGGCTATTTGAAGCATGGGAAATGGATATCGTAGTGCCAGTCAGCCCGCCCTCCTCCAAAGGACACCGGTTTATCCTCGCCATTACGAATTATTTTTTCAAATGGGCAGAAGCAATACCATTGGTAGAGATGAAGACCTCCAACGTGATTGTTTCATCAAACAAAACGTTATTTACCGCTTTGGAGTTCCCAAAAGAATTATTCACGATAACGACCCTCAGGTCATGAGCCATGCATTCCAACGATTTTGTGACAAAAGTCAAATTTAGAATATGGCATCAACAGCTTACAACCCGGCAGCTAATAGACTAGCCGAGGCATTCAACAAGACCATTGTTAAACTTTTCAAAAAGGTCGCCTCCTCCAAAAAATGCGACTGGAATGAGAAGTTAGGTGAATGTCTATGGGCCTACCATACGACAGTTCGTACACCTACAGGCAACACACCATTCTCCTTGGTCTATGGGAGCGAGGCTGTCCTCCCCTTCGAGATTCAAATCTCGTTCTTACGGGTAGCCAGTACTAACCAGTTAACCGTCGAAGATAATCAGCACAGGCAGTTACAAGAGTTAGAAGCGCTGGATGAAAAGCGCTTGCTTGCACAGCAAAGGATCGAGCTTTACCAAGCCCACATCTCTGGGGCCTTCAACAAAAAGGTCCATAAAAGTTCATACCAAGTGGTCGACCTCGTCTTGGTAGTACGAAGACCGATGGTAATGACTCACAAGACGGCTGGAAAATTTGAGCCCAAGTGGGAAGGACCGTTCGTCATAGAAACGGTATACTCCAACGGTACTTTTCGGCTAGCTAAGCCTAATGGTGACTTGCTAATGATGCCCATCAATGGCAAGTTTCTAAAGAAATATTACGTCTGAAGACGGAACCAGAATAGGCGCCCACATCCCCTAAAAAGGGGGCCTATGAGTTCTGGTAAGGGGATCTTCCTCTTTCTTCTATATATTCTCTCAAGTAGATGAAGCACTTCACGTCCACAATACCTCTTGATTGCTTCTCTACACCTGGAAGATGCGGCAACCATGTCCATATTACCTCTGAGTAGTCGTTCTTCTCGCATCAGCTCTATGGTTATTACAGCGATCTAGAAAACAGTTCATGTCCAAATTACCTCTTGATTGTTGTTCTTGTTAGGGTTATATACTAAAAGCATCACTTTTGTAGTAACCTTATTTCCTTAAATTTTGATTGAGAATCATATATATGGACAAATGTTTGCATATTGTATTTGTTGCAAGTGTTAATACAAATGTCTGATATTTTATATTGTAGATAATATGGTGTGTGGTGTCACGCAGAAGATCATATTATCAGTTCCCTATGGAGTATATAAATAGTTCACAACCTAGATGGACTTGGACAATCTATTGGAAAGATTGTAGTGTAATCTGGTATTAGTCTATATTGACTATAGGTTTACACTAGTACACTTTGTGTCTATTGAACAGGACCACTTGAGGTTATTCTCTTTGTACTACATAAGAGAATAATCACCTCTGTTATTATGGATACTTGTGCTCTTAATCCGGATATAATAACAAACATGTATATGCAGTGTGCATTACTTTGACTCATGAAAGAGTGAGATTCATTATGGATCAACAACCTCTATGAATTGGGTAATAACATTGTATGTATGATAGGCTGTTGATTATAAATGGAATCCATGTCCCGATACGTCGGGTCGATGATGTCCCCTTAAGGAGCTCATAAGGATTGTCATGTAAACCCTGCAGGTGGATTATATCTGACATGACAAATAAAGTTGAGCGGTACTACTTAAGGATAAAAGATGCCAAATTAATATAGTTGTCAGTAACTTAATTTGATCGACGGACATACGATATCTTAATATGGAGAGCCAAACGAGAATATAAAAGGAACCCACAAACATAATTTGGGATTAGGGAGGTAGTGCAACAATAGCTCATTAGTGGGCCGAGCTATTGTTAATGGGCCTGGATTGTGTGTTCGGGTTGAACACAGAATATCCAGATCCGTTGGAAGGCCTAACCCTAATTTCTTCTCATGGTCCCTACCGTAGCCTATATAAATCCTCTATTCTCTGGCTGCCAAATTACTAATCAGAAATTTGAAGCTTTTTCTAAATTCGTGATTCAGGTAAGGAGAGAAAGAGAGGGCTGTCAAGGAGAATAAAAGGTTGGGAGATCGTCGCCCACACGACGTCTAACTCGAGGAAGGAATACGTACAGAAGATCTTGGGGTCGTCCGCTCGAGATTGTCAGGAATTTCTTGTCTTCTTTCCGTCGCATGTATAATTCGTGAACCCTAGTTTCCGCCTATGAAGGATTAGAACACGTATTAAATCTGTTTAACTTTCTATCGATCAACACGCACACCAAAGAAAGGGTCCTGGGAATCCCCAGTTCTATCAATTGGTATCAGAGCCACTTTGGATCTGCGTATTGATTGATACGTCCATGTTGTCCAATAAAACATGCGCTGTGTAATAGTTGGTAGATGTAGGTCTGTTCTAACTCGATTTTGCAGGCATCTTAGATCCAACTATTATGGTCCAATGCATGTTTTTGATTGTGCTGTTTAAACCACGGACATGTCGTGGATGTTGTTGCTGTGGATGTAATTAAAATCATGAGGGTTGATCGTGCTTTTTATTTAAAACTTTCAACCTAGATTATGTGTGAACTCTTTCGGGAGGCATAGGATTGATGTAATTTTAATTATTTTTGATCAATCATGATCACAGAGCAGAAAAGATGACCATAATAGTTGGATATTTTTTCTCTTATTTTTTGTCATTTTTTTTCCGATTATGCATATTTATTATTGTGTGGATGTTTTTTTGAAAAACTAAGCCTACATTAATAATGGACAACATGGACATAATATTAACTAGCAGAAAAAACCCTCATTGTTAAATAACTAAGTGGGAGAGGATATTTATCTAGTATAAATCCTATGGTCTCCATTACTGATTTGTAGGTGATGTAATTATACTTGCACATTGGCTTTAGTGCCTTCCTCTATATCGAATGAGTATAATTATGGATCACCAGTACAAACTTCCTTAGGGATAATTGTAGAAAGTTACCTAGTATTTGTTCACTTCTCCATCTGAAAGAACTCATTACAAGGTAATGGACTTAGTATTAAGTAATGGTATATACTTAGATACAAATAATGCTATCCTGCCCATCGGAGTCACTGCTATTATTTGTATGACCAGAGCAAGACCAACATATTAATTTTATTTATCATAAAGTTATGTTGACATGATAGTAAAATTAATAAGAAAAACCTACTTGAACAAAGTTGAATTTGTGTACGTCCACACTATTGTGGCTTGCTAAATTCATGGTGTTTAAGGTGTTGGTGAATTTCTTATTATTGTTTTGAGGGAATCAATATTTAATTAATTCAAAAAGTTTTTTTTGCCTACAAAATTTTATTTATGTGATTCTCAGGATTTCAAAAATGGGTTCTTTCAGTCCACTTATGGTGATTCTTAAAGAAAATAAACTTACTGGACCTAAATATATTGACTGGAAACGTAATTTGGACATTGTTTTGACTGCTGAAGAGTACAAATATGTACTTGTTAAGGAATGCCCACCTAAGCCTGATGCTAAATCTAATGAAGAGGTCAAAGAGGCTTATAAGAAGTAGAAAAAGACAGATGAGATGGCGCGGTGTTACATTCTGGCATCTATGTCAAATATAATACAACATCAGCATCAGGCCATGGCCACAGCTTATGACATGATATATAACCTCAATGAACTCTTCGGAAATCAGAGTAGAGCAGCTAGACAATTTGCTATGAAATGTTTGATGAATACAAAAATGGCTGAGGGTACACTAGTAAGGGATCATGTTCTCAAGATGATGGGTCATCTGAATGAGATGGAGATCCTTAGAGCTAAAATTGATGGAGAATCCCAGGTCGATATCATTCTCGGGACTCTGTCTAAAAGTTTTGACAATTTCTGCCTTAATTAAAACATAAACAAAAGGTTGTATAGATTGGCAGAACTTGCAAAAGAGCTACAGGATACTGAATCTCTCTTTAGGCAGAGTGGTCATGTTTTTGTTTCTGAAAATGCTTCTACTTCTAAGCCAAAAGGCGGTAAGAAGAAGAATAACATTCAGAAATAGGCAAACTCAGCAAAGAAGGGCATGGGATCTCAAGGCACGGTAAAAAAGTCGAAAGGCAAATATTTCAAGTGCAAAGGGTCAGGACATTGGAAGACTGATTGTCCACTTCTCAAACAAGGGAACAAAGAAGGTATATCTCATTTACTAGTAGTTGAAATATATTTAGCAGTGTTATCTACCAGCACCTGGTGTATTGATACATGAGCCACTAATCATGTCTGTAATACATTGCAGAGGTTCCAGGAAACCAGACGGCTCAGTGATGGAGAGATATGCTTGTTCATGGGTGATGCTACAAAAGTATCGATCGTTGCATTAGGAGATGTTACTTTATCTTTTGGTAGAAATAAGTCTTTGACATTGAGAGATTGCCTTTATGCACATTCACTTAGAAAAAATTTAGTTTCTGTTTCTATGTTAGTTAAGGATGGATATTCAGTTTATTTTAATGATAATATTGTTATTAGAACGAATAAACATTTTATCTATTCTGGTACATTGGTTGATAATCTGTATGTCATTAATCATATTTTGCCCACAATGCAACTTATAGAAATGAATAATATGTCATCTAACTTAAATAAGAGAAAAGAACCTTCTTGTATGAACCAAACATATCTTTGGCACTTGCGATTGAGGCATATTAACCTAAGAAGGATTCAAAGACAGGTTGAAGATGGACCTTTGAGTTCATTGGAAGTGGAGGCACTACCAGTCTGTGAATTCTGCTTAGAAGGTAAAATAACCAAAAGGCCTTTTACGACAAAGGCATATAGGGCCAAAGATGTGTTGGAATTGGTTTATTCTGATTTATGTGGACCCATAACTATCCAAGCTAGAGGTGGCTTTGAATATTTTGTCACATTTATTGACGATTATTCAAGATATGGATACATTTATTTGATGCACCGTAAGTCTGAGTGCTTTGAGAAATTCAAAGAGTACAAGGCTGGAAGCCCCATCTAAATTTTTTACTATTTACCAATTAGTATTTATTTAATTACCCTTTTAAATTGGACACTTGTTTACTATGCACCTATATATGAAAATATATATTTTGCCATAAAGAGGCTATCTTGCAAAGGAATGTAGTATAGGGACTTTATTGGTAATCTCAAATTTAGATCTCAAATCAGGAAGTAAACCCTAGTCCTGATAAAATTCCAAACACATAGTCCTGATACAAATCCAATACGAACTCTACACTTCTTGCAAGGACCCAAGTCCAAGGGGGTTATGTGTAAGTTTCCTAGTTTAAATAAGAAGGCTGTTAACATTAGAATTTTCCCTTTCTAATCCCCTGCATAAACCGACCCTCAAAACCCTTAGCCAATTTCGAATCCCAGCTGAACATATCCGTTTAGATAGAAATCCTTTCGAATAAGGATTTGAAAACCAATATGATAATCTCTACCAGTTCAAATAAGCCAACCCTTATCCTTTTCCCCTGCTTACATATGTAGATTGACTACGTGACTCCTGATCTCTGATTCGAGCAAGAAGGAGAAAGAGAAAACCCTAGAGAGACTCCTGAGTTCTGTCGAGCAGCAGGGAACAGAGAGAAGGAGCCCTAGCGTTCTCTGCTACCAACTTTTGATCGAAGAATCTCTCCGAATCGAAGCTTAGCATCGGAAGGTATGTACACCCTTCCTTGTTCCTACAAAATTCTGTCTAATGTAGAAGGTTCAGTAGATTAGAAGGGGAGAGGACTTAGCAAAGATGGGGAACAGAGGATAGGCATAACTAAAATCAAATGAAGAATACCCATACCGATACCAAGAAGTATCAAAGCCAGTATCTTAACATCTGAACTCCTATTGATACTCGACAAGTGGCAGCAGTTACTCCATGGGGTAACATGGTTGTACTTGATCGAGATAATCATGTATTAAATGAGTTTTCGATATCGAATCTGATACCTGTAGCAGAGGTTATGAATTCGAGTCGATGATCAAGTATTAGATGAGTTTTCGATATCGAATCTGTTACCTATAACAGAGGTTATGAATTCGAGTCAATGATCAAATATTAGATGAGTTTTCGATATTTATAGCAGAGGTTATGAATTTGAGTCGATGATCAAGTATTAGATGAGTTTTCGATATCGAATCTGATACCTATAGCAGAGGTTATGTATTCGAGTCAATGATCAAGTATTACATGAGTTTTCGATATCGAATCTGATACCTATAGCACAGGTTATGTATTCAAGCCAATGATCAAGTATTAGATGGATACTGGAAATCGAATCCGATACTTAAGTATCCTAGTACTTGAATCAGATGATACTCGACAACACCAGATTGATACTAGTGTATAATTTTCCCATCCAGGTATCTTTTGAACTCAGGCATAGTTTAATCGTTATAGGACCAACCCTGTTCCAGTTTCCCTGTACCAGGATACACTGAGTTATCTTTTGAAGCAGTTAATTGAAACAATATCATTTAAGTAACAACACCCCTAACAACCAGTGTTAGGCCTTAGTACTTGCGTTGGTTAGAGCCAATCTCAAATTATGCTTCATACTAATACCTGAGTAGGGAATAACGTGATATTTGATTGTTCCATATCTCGAGTATTCAACAGGCAATACCTTACTGCCTACTTGAAGTACGACTGAACATTGTATTCGGCCATACCCTCACATATATGTTACATGCTTGAGTAATTGGCAGACCATTGAAGGCCCTAGGTAGTACTGTAAAGTGTCCTCCTAAGGAAACCTCTATGAACACAAGTTAAGAGGAGTCCCTCACTCTTCTGAACAGTATACAACAATAGTGGCTTGCTCTCGAAATACTTGCACCCTAGACAGGCTCCTTATTTTGTTACTAATTTGTGAGCCTCCTTTTATACTCAATTTGCAGCATGATACTGCCACAAAACCATGGTAGTACCCAGTACATACTACCACAAAAGAATTTATTGTATCCAATGAGTGATTATACTTGAAACCACCTGCTATCAAAAATCAGAATTATATGATACCTTAAGCTACTCGGCTATAAGCATTACTGCTACTTAGTGCTAGGAATAAGTGTAACTAGGACTGGGCCATTGCTATGGTACCATATAGCTTAACACGGGTTTGAGAAAGTAGGAGTACAGGGAAGTATACTCAGGTATGACCACATTATTGGTAAGTCCTGCCAAGAGTAAAGGCAACAGTTGCCTAAGGTAATAGGTAGGTGCACCACAAGGTATCAGCTTATACAACAAATTCAATTAAGGGTTAGAACTGTGAATAACATGCTTAGTTATTACAAGTAAAGGCAAACATATAGAGTAATGATACAGATTTGTAAGAGGGTACGCCGTGATTTAGGAGACCGACTCAAGATGGGGGTAAGGTACTAAGCAAGACAGTAGCAACCATAGGGAAATCTCACTAGTATCGAAGTCACCATACTAGAAACCTAGGAGATATTTAGATAGGAGTGTTATGGATTTGTTTTCAATTGTTGACATTGTGAATTTATAAAATAGGTCACTTGGACCCCGGTCTTTCGGATTCTGACCCGTGCCAGCAGCTCGGGACGCCAGGGGAGTACAGTTTATTGTCTATTTTCAATATTGATTTTCACTATATCTCATTGATTGGTCATTGATTATGTGAATTTTATTCTATTATAAAATATTGAGTCGGGAACAAGGAATACCCAAGATATGTGATCCGACCATAGACATTGTTTAGACCTCGTAGACATTGTTTATTTTCCTGCAGTAGACCTCGTAGACATTATTTATTTTCATGCAGTAGACCTCGTAGATATTGTTTATTTTTATGCAGTAGATCTCGTAGACATTGTTTAATTTCTGCAAGTAGATCTCGTAGACATTGTTTACTTTTCATGCAAGTAGACCTCGTAGACATCGCGGTATAGTGTCCCAGACTGATCACATATCAAAGGTATTTCTGACAGTTGGAAAGGTATTTGTTTATTTATTTACTATTTTTGTCAGCTTTACAGTTTATTTTCAAAACTCATGATTGATGTCTAACCTTTGTTTTATAGTCATTTTCATATATTGGAACTGCATTCAGTGAATTGTACTCGTTCCATCATGACTGGATAACCAAACAATTTTTAGGTGTTTGCGAGGAGGTCGAGTGCGCTGACCAGTATGGCCCATACATGGGGGATATAGTAGAAACAGATTTTACTAATCAGGAGGTGTACGCAGCGTCTGACCCCGCGGCGTTTGCTTAGTTTCATTTTAGTTAGAGCTGGGATTTTGTATTGGATATTGAGTTGATGTTGAGACTTGTAGTTGAGATTTCATTTGACTTTAGTTATTATACCTTTTATTAGAGATGTATATTTATTTCACCTTCTAGATATTGAGCTGTGATTTTGAGTTGTGGTTTGTACCATGTAAAAATTATATTACTGCGTAAATGTTCATCATATTGTTACAGCGTTCTACCTCCGACTTTACGGCGTAGGTTGGGCGTGTACATGGTTCATGTCCAAATATTGGGTGCGGATCGTGACAAAGACTGAAACGAAGAAACGTCATGGAAAATATATCAAGTTATTACGATCAGATCGTGGGGGCGAGTACCTCTTTGGAGAATTTAGGGATTATTTATCAGTGGCTGGGATTGCATCTCAATTGACTGTACCTGGAATGCCCCAGCAGAATGGTGTAGCCGAAAGAAGGAATAGAACTCTTATGGAGATGGTTAGATCAATGATGAGTTATTCGGATTTACCAGATTCGTTTTGGGGATATGCCTTAGAGACTGTAGCTTATATTTTGAACTTGGATCCTTCTAAATCAGTACCTCTTACTCCCACAGAGCTGTGGATTGGGCGTAAGCCTAGTCTGAAACATGATCGCATTTGGGGTAGTCCAGCACATGTGCTGAATGGGAAAGCAGATAAGTTGGAATCTCGTACAAAAGTACGCTTGTTTGTAGGCTATCCAAGAGGAACGAAAGGTGGTTTATTTTATAGTCCTAAGGATCAGAAGGTCATTGTTAGCACCAATGCCCGATTCTTAAAGGAAGACTATGTGATGAACCATAAACCCACAAGTAGAGTTGTTCTAGAAGAACTGAGAGGTGAGACACCAAGTACTTCAGTACCAATAGTACAATAGGATGAGCCACAAATAACTGCACAACGTGTCACAAATGTTACACCACAACCGATAGTATCTCGTTGTAGTGGGAGGGTTGTGATACAACCTGATAGATATATGTTCCTGGAAGAGTCATCAGACTTCGTCTCTGAGGAACAAGATTATGATCCCTGTACCTATAATAAGTACTCCAAGATAAAGATACAAAGTCTTGGCAAAAAGCAATAATATCTGAAATAGAATCTATAGATTCTATTCAGGTCTGGAAGCTTGTAGAACCACCCGTTGGTGTAAAAGTCATTGGATGCAAGTGGGTCTATAAGAAAAAAAGAGGATCAGACGGTAAGGTTGAAACCTTTAAAGCTCGGCTTGTAGCAAAAAGTTTTTCTCAAAGATAGGGTATCGATTATGAGGAAATCTTTTCTCCAGTAGCCATGCTTAAGTCTATCCGGATTCTTTTATCTATTGTAGCTCATCTCGATTATGAGATTTGGCAAATAGATGTCAAGACAGCTTTCCTTAATGGAAGTCTTGAGGAAGACATCTATATGAAGCAACCAGACGGGTTCATTGAAAAGGGCCAAAAGCATCTTGTTTGTAAGCTCAAAAAGTCCATTTATGGACTTAAGCAAGGTTCCAGATCTTGGAACATATGTTTCGATTACGTGATAAAATCCTATGGATTTGATCAATGTCAGGATAAATCATGTGTATACAGGAAGTGTGACAAAAATATGGAGGAGTTTCTAGTACTTTATGTGGATGACATCTTGATCATTGGAAATAATATGAAGGTGTTATCTGATGTAAGGGTATGGTTATCCAAACAATTTGATATGAAGGACTTGGAAGAAGTAGGTCACATCCTTGGGATCAAAGTTCTACGAGATTGAAAAAAGAATGTTGGGCTTATCCCAAGCTTCTTATATCGATACTGTACTAACTTATTTTAGTATATAAAATTCTAAAAAAGGTTTCTTACCATTTAGACATGGAATTGCTCTATCAAAGGGGCAGTGTCCGAGGACACCTAAAGAGATAGAGAACATGAAGGCAGTTTCTTATGCTTCAGCAGTAGGAAGCTTAATGTATGTAATGCTATGTACGAGACCAGACATCTGCTTTGCCGTAGGCATGGTCTGCAGATATCAGTCTAACCTTAGACAAGAGCATTGGACTGCCGTAAAGCATATTTTGAAGTACCTGAAAAGGACTAAAGAGTATATGCTAGTTTACCTGACAGGTAGTTTAGTTCCCTTGGGGTATACAGACTCAGATTTTCAGTCAGATAAGGATTCCAGAAAATCAACCTCAAGTTATGTGTTTACTTTGGGAGGTGGAGCCATTGTGTGGAGGAGTATCAAGCAAAAATGTATTGCTAATTCTACCATGGAAGCCGAGTATGTGGCAGCCTCTGAGACAGCCAAAGAAGCGGTTTGGCTCAGAAACTTTCTATTGGACTTGGATGTGATACCTAGTTTGCCTAAGTCTATTACACTTTATTGCGATAATAGTGGTGCAGTTGCAAACTGAAAGGAACCCCGAGCCCATAAGACATGTAAACACATTGAGCGCAAGTACCACCTGATACGAGATATCGTAAAGAAAGAAAAAGTTACTGTGATCAAGATAGCATCAGCCAACAACCTAGCCGATCCCTTTACAAAGAGCTTACCAGCTAAGGCTTTTGATAGTCATGCTGAGGGAATGGGAGTCAGATGTGTAGCAGCATGGCTTTAAGTATAAGTGGGAGATTTGTAACAGTATTCTGAAAAGCAAAACTTTGAGTATAAGTGGGAGATTGTTAGGATTATATACTAAAAGCATCACTTTTGTAGTAACCTTATTTCCTTAAATTTTGATTGAGAATCATATGAAAAAATGTTTGCATATTGTATTTTTTGCAAGTGTTAATGCAAATGTCTTGTGTTCTATATTGTAGATAATATGGTGTGTGGTGTCACATAGAAGATCATATTATCAGTTCCCTATGGAATATATAAATAGTTCACAACCTATATGGACTTGGACAATCTATTGGAAAGGTTGTAGCGTAATCTGGCATTAGTCTATCTTGACTATAGGTTTATACTAATACACTTTGTGTGTATTGAACAGGACCACTTGAGGTTGTTCTCTTTGTACTAACTACGTAAGAGAACAAACACCTCTGTTATTATGGATGCTTGTGCTCTTAATCCGGATATAATAACAGATATGTATACACAGTGTGCATTACTTTGACTTATGAAAGAGTGAGATTCATTATGGATCAACAACCTCTATGAATTGGGTAATAATATTGTATGTATGATGGGTTGTTGATTATAAATGGAATCCATGTCCCGATACATCGGATTGATGATGTCCCCTTAAGGAGCTCATAAGGATTGTCATGTAAATCCTGCAGGTGGATTATATCCGACATGACAAATAAAGTTGAGCGGTACTACTTAAGGATAAAAGATGTTGAATCAATATAGTTGTCAGTAACTTAATTTGATCGACTGACATACGATATCTTAACATGGGGAGCCAAACGAGCATATAATAAAAGGAGCCTACAAACATAATTTGGGATTAGGGAGGTTGGGCAACAATAGCTCATTAGTGGATCGAGCTATTGTTAATGGGCCTGGATTATGTGTTCGGGCTGGACACGGAATATCCAGATCCGTTAGGAGACCTAACCCTAATTTCTTCTTATGGTCCCTGCCGTAGCCTGTATATATCCTCTATTCTCTGGCCGCCAAATTACTGATCAGAAATCTGAAGCTTTCTCTAAATTCGTGATTTACGTAAGGAGAGAAAGAGAGGGCTGCCAAGGAGAAGAAAAGGTTGGAAGATCGTCGTCCACACGACCTCCAACTCGAGGAAGGAATACGTACAGGAGATCTTGGGGTCGTCCGCTCAAGATTGTCAGGAATTACTTTTCTTCTTTCCGTCGCAGGTATAATTCGTGAACCCTAGTTTCCGCCTATGAAGGGTTAGAACACGTATTAAATCTATTTAACTTTCTATCGATCAATACGCACATGAAAGTAAGGGTCCTGGGAATCCTCAGTTCCATCAGTTCTATATTCTGACAAAGATTAAGCCTACTACGTCCATATTACCTTTGGTTAGGTAAATCCCTGGTGAGGATTCCCTCTTTATTTTGAAGACAAAAGCAAAGGAGACAGAAAAGCTTATAAATATAAAAATATGTGGCTACAAAGACCTATTACATACTCTTCGTAGTTACATACACAGAAGCAAAAAGGCTAAAATTGTAGTATAAGCTCTCAATAGCACGGGTGAGGCGGTGACGGAGCCAATCACTTCCTGGTTAAAAGGAAGCCACCACCCGAAGTAGTTGCTGGCCCAAGCTAGGGATGAAGACCAGGACAAGACTCCCCTATCTCCCTAGCTGGCCATGGGATCAACCACAGCTGCATGCCACGCTATTCCTCGGAATGGCAAGCAATCCAAATCCAGGAAGCAGAGGTCCAAGATGCCATTGACACCCATGACATCCAGAGAGTGGGGACATCTCGAAATCCTGTGGTAGTTCTACTACGACTTCTTCGGATAAAAAGTTTTGCCATCAACGGCTGCCTCAAGCAAACTCCAGGGTCGTCAGTTGCCGTGTGTCGAGCAAGCAAGGCCATTATGGAAGTAGCTGAGTCTTCTCTTGGAAGGAATAGTCCTTTATATAGACTATTCACGTTGTCCAAGCATGAGCCAGATATCCGTCAGAATGAAGCTTACAAGCTAAGCCAAAGCTCCACTCTATGTCAGATGATAGTACTGCACGTGACCGACGGAATGTGACTCTGAACCTCCTCTACCAAAAAGATTCGCAATCCCTATAAAGATACAAAAGACTCCAATATCAAGAAGTCATCAGGAGCTCTTGCTCTTAAACGATGACTCAGGACAATTAATGCCAAAAAGTTAGGCGTGACACCAGCCATCACCCAGCTCGTACAATCCTGCCATATGTTCATGCTTATGTTCAAAGTATCCCGAGCTTGACTTAAGTTCGGGACACTTTGAAGGGGTCTTGTAGAAGCATGAAAAATATCAGCTGATGACATCCCTTCTCCACAGAGCAGATGATACAAATGCTCAGTCCAAGTACTAAAAAGACAAAACGAAAGATATAGAAAGAAGTCCGTTATGTGTCATGTCTACCAAAGTCTAGTACAGATACATCAAGACTACATAAAAGGACTCATTTTGTTCGTCTACAAAGGATCTGGTACAGATTTGACAGAGCCTAGAAGGGTTTACAAGGGATTCGCTCTTCGTCAAGGCGCAGTCCTTCTTCTTCATGTAAAAAGATTGACCTCCATCGAGGCATGTTCTGACATTTTTATGGGTGTAGCCGCCCAGAAGCTATCAGCCACTCGGCCAAAGCGAGCAGCTTCCTGAAGCAGTTATTGGCCCGAGCCTTCAAAGAGCGCAGCAGGTCGCGAACCCCTGAATGGGAAGGACGTAGCACAACCTATGGCTCTTCGAGTTGGCTATCCACCCATGACCTAGGTCGTCAGGACCTCGAAGATCCCCCAAACGTCGCCCAGAGTTGAACTCCCTAAGGAGGACATTTACGTACTTTCTTAAAGGCATTGATGGCTCCTTCTACACAGAGTTCTTTTATAAGAACATGGCTCCTATGAACGAAAAAAGCCTCAAACAGCAGCCAACTTATACAAGGCCGATCGTCGCTCGAAGTTAAGTTTGGATCTCGCATGGTGGTGAAGGATGCCAAGAAGAAGATAGCGACTCTTTAGAGGAGAACTTTTCCTTTTATAGGACCAGGAATGGCCTAGAGTGAACGCCACATGGCCGATGGTCAGAATTCTCTCATTAATAGGATTAACCTAAGACTCAGCACGATGAGTGTCAGTCTTAGACCCTTGGAATTTCTCTTATTACGGTGGCAATTAATAGGGCAGGCCTTAAAGAGCGGGTATTTATCACTCTTTACTACAGAAGCCAAAGCCTTCAAGCCAGAGGCACAGCTACTCGCCTGCGCCAACCTCAGAAGCAAGATGGTGGTAGGCCCCGCTCTTTCCTTTACTTCAGAAACTAGTGTCTTCACTCTAGAGTCCCAGCTACCTGCCTGCGCCAACCCCAGACACACAAGGGTGTTATACCCTTTCCTACAAAGCAAACACCTTCAAAGTTCAGAGGTGCAGCTACTTATATGCGTCCATATGAGGTGCAGGATGGTGATATGTTCACACCATCTTCATTCCCACGACGTAGTCATCAGCTCCGATCCAGAAGCTTAAGTCACTTCTCAATAAAAGACTTAAGAGCTCCACTACAACCAATGCAAGTCAGCCTGTCGCTCCAAAAGCACAGTAACCACGCCAACCTGAAGCACAAGCCTACTTGTCGCCTATAGCACAGTAACTTTGTTACTCCAAAATACAGCTTCACCGTTGCTCTAAATGCACAGAAGTCTCGTCGTCATTTGAAGCCAAGTTCACTCGTCGCCTGAAAGCATAGAGGCTCTGTCGTCTCCAGAAGCACGATCTACTCGTCGCTCTAGAAGTACATCAGTACTTAGTCCTTACCATAGGCACAGAAAGCATGGGTCCATCCAATTGGTTTGTTTAAACCGTATCTTACAGAAAATATTGGGATTAAATTATGACTGATATCATATAAGATTGATTTAAATCTTACACAATGATCAATTAGACTCCAAATCTATTATGAAATCCTAAGATTTACTTGACTGTATCCGAGCAAGCAAATTAGCAAGCGCCACGTGTCACCTCATTCGGTTATGCTAATAACTACAAGAGATCTCGATTGAGGGGAATCTCGATGTCTGCCACGTGTCAGCGCCGCAGAAGCCCACACTGTGCAATAACGGCAGATTCTTTCATATCTCAGGAACCCTAATGTACATCGCATATGTGCTCAAAAGGAGTTTTCTTTCAACTTAAAATGGAGCAACAACCTTCATCTAAGAAGAAACAATCCACAAATCAACAGAAGAACAACCCCCTCCAAGGGATCTTCTCCTCCAGACAACCTCTTGATCGGTGACCCCAGAATTCCATCAAAGGCGTCAGAGAGCCAGGGCAAGGTTGATTCATCATCATATCATCAACGGAGTAAAGGAGCCGCTGCAAGCTCGATCTCCACCGTCACACTTTCCCAGAAATCTCTTTTCCCTGTACATAGAATATCCTATTTAGGACTTCCTTCTTTGTACACTGTTACCTTATACGTTCAATAAAGCAAAAAGTTTATTCAACCTTTTTTATGTCAAACAGATGTATAAACCGACTCAGCCTCAACAACTTTAGCGGCCAGCTTGCTTTGCTCCTCCTCTATCACGGAGGAGAGATCATTCCGCTGGAGGCTCTGGTGTTCGGTTAGACGATGGTTGAGCTCGCTAACCGACATCTCCAATGCTTCAGCTATTGCCTCATAGCCCTTGTGAGAGCTTATGGAAGCAACTTGTGAAACCACTGACGTCCTGGCAACTGCAAAAGTCTGGCCCTGCCCCAAAACAGTAGCTAACCCTTCTTTAAGATCTTATAAAAGAACTCGACCATAAATTTCACGTAGTCGTCCGCCTCGGCTAATGTTTGAGGTGTCATAGGGGACATCGTCGAGAGTTCCATGGGAGCTGGACGGACAACAGAATCGGCAGTAATACAATCTTCTGACTCAGCGGAGCAGCTCGCACCTTGCAAGTCGAACCTCCATCCATCAAAGCGTCAGGATTAGTATCGCTTTTGGGAGACCCTAACCCAGGTGCCTCTGGGATCTCAGTATCTATAGGCCCGGGCTGACCTCCAACGGTACCAGAACTAGGGTCCATATAGGGCAACATATCTGAATAGGTTGCCCTAGTCATAGTTCCCTCGGAAACGTAGGCGAGAGCAGGGTCTTCCCCAGTAAGATCCTTACCCCGATCAAGACCTGTCCTGTAGGACTCTTCAATGTCAAGTCCCATAGTTGTCGGCACAAAGGTTAGACTCGGTGGCAAGGTCGATTCCTCCAATCTGCCTTCTGTAGCTGCTGCAGGCGTAGGACTCGGCGACGGAGCCTGTTCCTCTATTATACTTTTCGTCATCGGGGTAGGTGTAGGATTCGGCAGTGGAGCCGGTTCCTCCATTTTTCTTTCTGTCACAAGGGCATGTGTGGGGCTCGGCAGCAAAACTGGTTCTTCCATCTCATCCCTATGAGGCAACAAAGCAGTAACCTCCCCTTCAGTTGTCCCAGGCTGGTCATCTCCCTTAGTTGTTGATTCTTCCTCAACAACCCAACAGTGACATCTGGGACATCAGTCAGAAGAGACGATTCCTGAGCCTCTTCGGTTTCAACCTCAAAATTTGCCTTTAAAACTTCCCTCTTATGAGGTTGGTCAGCAGCTTTTTCAGTCGCCACGTCAGCACCTGTAGCCGACTTATCGGTGCTCCGCGAAGGGCCCGCTTGATACGTATCAGCAAACTAGATATGGTCATTACCACTATCAAAATATGCAAATTACGTATAAATAAGATTACCTAAGGCACTCATCGAGGGTGGGTCAGCATTTAGTGACCTCAACAGGTCGCCAAAGTCATCCTTCGTATAGTTGAAATAAGTGGAAGTATGGACTCAAATAGTGTCATCTTGGTCATCTTCGCCCGGAGATTCCATAATCGGGGGGATACACTCCTCGGAAGAGCTGGCGACTTTCTTCTCGAATGATTCGTCAAGGTCCCGCTTCGAAGACCTGAATTTCTTTTTCTTCGCACCCTGTAAACAAAGGAAATCGATAGGAGAAGGAAGACTATTTTATCCTTCAGAATGGATAATAATCTATTTATCTTTACGGGAGAAGGCTCTTTCAGTATCTCCACGGGCAACGAAAGAGCTACTATAGCCCCTGACTTGGATGCCATGATCTTTATTGGCCTTTTCGATGTCGAAGGACCCACTTCTGTTGAAGTACGCTTCTTCAACTGATTATTCGTAGACTCCACCAGCAGTTCCTCTCTCCTTACTACTGGGGCAGCTGTCGGTACTGGGGCACCCGCCGGGCGATATGCCCGGGCTTTTATGATTTATCGTGGGACACCTCGAGTTGGGCCCCGACGATAAAACTCTACTCCATATTATAGCCGGGAGATAGATTATTCGCCGACGAATAGAGCTTGATGGCAGAGTACAAGATATACAGCCTGGGATTCAAAAGTAGAGCTATAGAGTGCATCCCTGAACACCCAATATTATAATACTGCCAAGCTCGAGCTCCATCCAGTAGGATTCTAATGTGCCCCAAGCAGGTGCTCGGGTTATCCAAAATCAGCTGACTGTAGCCGAATTGAGGGCAAAACAACTTGCTAGATACTGCGCTAGGAAGTAATGGTTTTTGTTCTGATAAACCAAATAGGAGGGTCGGATGAACTACAACCAACGTAACCCCCACATTGGAAGAGCGGAAGCATCTACGTCTGTATCCTCCAACTCCTTATCAGCATCAAAGCTCAGAAAAATGGGCCAACCTTAGAAATGTTCCATCCTTGGAGATGGGACAGAACCTTCTACAAATGGGGATACCATTGTGCAGCCACTTCCTTTTGCGATAGCAGTGGATAAGGGCATCACCCTCGTTGTGGCCCTCTACCAAGTCAGGGCTCATCACAATGGGGTGATGTAGTATCAACGACCCCATCAAATAGTGGTAGGACAACTCTACTCTAGGAAAATTCCTACTATTATCGTACATGTTGAGGACCTTCTCTACGAACTCCCAAAGACCCTGCTGAAGGTTGTATACCATCGTAGGAAGCATGGACAAACGACGACCAAATACCAGCTTCACAGCAGGCATGATAAGGTTCTGGGTCACCCTCTATACGGAGCCTGACCCGCGAGAAAACACATAGTCACGGAGCCATATCATCATATAGCAACTAGCACAGCCTTCAGAGACATCTTGTGCATGTCGTACCAAAAATAACTGTAGATCTTGTTAGCCGATATTCCGTTTTTGTCTTCTAGCAGATTCTTCTTGCTAAAATCCTTCCTTTTGGCGATAATCACATCACATGAGGAATTCTAGGGAGTATTAAAGTAAACCTTCTTCGGATCATTTTTTTGCTGGATAAAGACGTAATCCTTCCAAACGGTCACATGGAAGAAGCCCTGGTCTTATCGTACCGCTGACATATATGGTGGTGGCATAACAATTATTTGTATACCGCCATCATTTTTGAGTCATTTGCATCCAGGTTGAAGATCTCCTTGTTGGTTGGAGAATACTCCTCATATGGCTCAAAACCCCAGGGGAGTTTTGAGACATCAAACATCTTGTGGAGCGCCAGTCCCAGCTCTTCTCCGGGTGTGTAAAACATCCCGATATGGGGATTATATAGCTTCAGAAGAGCCATGAGCATATGCTAGTTCATCTCGATGCCAGCCTGAGTAGCCCATATGGGATAGAATAGACCCAGCTCACTAAGGTCGTCTTTGTACTTTGATAGGATCCACAAGGTAAGATTGTCGCTCTTCGGCACTAACCTTCAACCCGAAACTCACCCTTCGGGTACGTGATCTTTGCCTCCAGCATAAGATTGGCAAAAGTCAGAGCACAAAAAGTAAATGTGTGGCTGGAAACGTCATTGACGATGCTTCCGGGACGTAAAACTCATAAAGAGTATGACGGCCCACCTCGCACGAAGGTAAAGACATCCTTTTGGTCGAAACTAGAGTCGATCTTGAAAGACCACGAAATTGCTTCTCCCTGAGTTGGAGTTAGCTCCCAGTTCATCCTCCTCTTTGAAGACAAACATGTAACTACGGTCGACGACAGTTGGCACTTGATCTTCGACACGTACATAGGAAGACCCTTCGTATCAAAGAGCCAATCCTCCCATATCTTCAGGATCTTGGCTTCGTAGGAAACCAGTCTATCCCCAAACAGAAAATAGGTGTTCAGATAAAAGTTAATGGCACTCCCAGCAACATGGATTTGACCCCTCTCTTTCATGGCCTGGAGAAAAGAAGAGGGCTGGTCTTTGATCAAAGCCATCCTCGCCGGTAGCTGGTCCAACATAATCATAGCCTTGGCGGGATTGACAACTTCTTTATCGAAGTCTAGACCCATCTAGCAGAGGGAGTAGTCGAACAAAATCTCGTCAAACCTAGGCAAGGTCATAGACACTGCAAAAAGACAAAGGCAAAAAAGTTTGCAAAAACATGATCTTTTAAATAAAAACAAAAAGACATGCGCAGCCTGGCATCAACGCATCCAAAATTATGCGCACTAGCAAAAGTTGAGCCTTGGTGCCTATTCAAGATGGAAGTTCATGCGCATTGGCAAAATTTTGGCCTCAGCGCATCTTTAGGACCGAAGTACATGCACGTTGGAAAAGTAAAGCTTCGGCGCATCTTTAGGACCGAAGTCCATGTGCATGAGCAAAGTAAAAATTTGGCGTATCTTTAGGACCGAAGTCCATGCACACCAGCACACCAGCAAAATGAAGCTTCAGCGCATATTCAGGATAGCTCTATGAGCTACGCCCATGCGCTTCAGCAAGGAGAGTGGTTGGCAGATGTTCCAGATGGTTGCCTATCCATGCCCTTAACCGTGTACATAGTGTTTGCATATTTTGAGAAGTCGACAATGGTGGTTACCCACCTATCATCTCCCTATGCACGTCAGGATGAGTCATGTCGACGACATCCTGCTCATCGACGACGACTTTAACGGGCTTCTAACCCTTGCCCTTGCTGGCAGCGGCGGCACAAGGAGCTTTAGGGGCCATCACGAAGAGAAACTAGGGTTTTTGAAAGAGGAGAAGACTCTAAAGAAAAAGAAAACTTGAAGATGAGAGTAGAAGAGTCCCTCTCTCCACCCAAGTGCCTATTTATACGCTTGGGAAGCACGTAACTCGATAAAGTGTGACATCATCAAGCGGACGCTTTAAAGTTCGTGAAGAGGCGGTACCAAATCTTCGAAAAGATTATCACTAATATGTCCAATTGTCAAAATCAAGAATCGAAGAGTCATCATTAATGACTGTATGTGCCAAAATAGTCATGCGCGAAGATGACTATGCGCCAGGCAGAGCATGTGCCAGAAAACAATCAAAAGCCATGCGCGTAAACAATCCTACTGCCTATGTTTTTTGTTCAAAGTATTTCAAAAACTTGTATAAGTTTTGAAAACTTTAAAGGGGGTCATGTAGAAGCATGGAATTCATGCGCCACAAAAGCCAAGTTCTTATGCGCTGCAAATAGCATACGCCAGATGCTATAGTCACAATCGGCGCATCATAGAAAGATAACAGATAGAGCGCATGAAAAGAAGACTTTAATTAATCTCGACATTAAAAATCTATTATATGTTTAGATTATATAGAATATCTACTACAACCTATTCTAAGGATCTACGGATAGGCGCATCACTTCCTCGTCTCAGCACAGGCGCATCTCTTCCTCGTTAAGAGCAAATTACTTTCTCATCATGAGCAAATCACTTCTTTGTTAGGGGCGCATCACTTTCGCATCTCAGCACAGGCGCATCCCCATCCAAAGCAGTTATTGAGCAGAACGTGGGTTGACAATCAATCCAAATTCGATACTCAATATCTTGGCACTTGATGTTGTTTCGAAGAGAAATACGGCCAGTAAGATACACGAGCATGAACTGCTTTGTCCGTAGTTAACTTAGCGCATCTCAGCTCTCTGATGGAGTTCGTTGTTAAAATTGAAGCTTCTTTGAACGAGGAGATCCACAACCCACAGCATACCAACTCACCAAGGAGGAGGATCAGTTGAGTTCATTCTTGACACGAAGTCATATGAAATAAAAATGAGCAAACTCTCTTCTCTACAAACACATCTATTTATAGGCCAAAGTATAGTCAAGCCCATGCGCCAAGTGGCAGCCTTCCAAAATTAATGCAATGAATCTAGAATTAATGGCAATGAATCTGCCATCTCCATTTCAACCAAGTCAAAGTTATTTATTTTTGACCCTCGAAACGCTTAACAAGGTTGACCAAAAGTGATACGCCCCACAGATGATGCGCTCCTCGGATAGATGCACCCCATAGTCGATGTGGTCCATGGTGCATGTGCTCCACAAATTATGCGCCTACATAAGCTCTTCACCCACCAAGGCATTTTATACTAAGTGTCAGAAGTCAGCAGCACGCATTTCAAAAACTGAAGTCGACAATTTTTCACAGAAAATGAAAAGATGCTGACGTCAGCATAATTATTACTTGTTCATCAGTTATAGCTGTACTCTGCCATATGGCTGACCCGTACAAAACTTCGTATGTGCCCTAAAGCCATGTACCTTTAAAGCCATGCGTTCAGACTTGCTATGCGCCTTCAGAAGTCATACGCCAAGTCTTCTCATCCGTCGGATCCCCCAGGAGCATCAAATCTATTATCTCTCAACAAGATCGAGATCTTTGAGCAATGTACATGCACCACGTGTTATTAACTCAATCATGCTCAGGATCATGAATGAGTGCCAACCACCCAAGATCTCAGTAATAAACAAATTCTAATAACTATCATATGTCAGCTCATCCATAGCCCAACATTGCAGTTACACCAAATTCATTTTAAGTTTTTCGGGCACAGTGCCCCTGCATCCAACAAAGTCATGTGCGTACCATTCCTACGTGCAAAATTTCTATGCGCGCATGAATGGATCATTCCAACCCCTATAAATAGAAGGATCATTCCTTTATTCGTGGTCGATCAGCATCATCACGAACACACATTCGAAGACAGTTGCCTAGACATTCAGAGAGTTTGAGATCGTCGTTAGATATCAACGGAGTAAAGAAGCAACCCTCCATTGCCACTCGTTCCCAGAAAAACAAATAGTACTCAAAAGATCCTATCGTTGATTTAAGTTGTACTTGTTTCGTTGTTCAATATAGAAAAGTTTTGTAAACACTTTTTAATGGCAAACAGTATCGTACTATAGTTCTACCGATACGAGAAGATTCAAGTCGTAAGTGACATCTATTATAATGCACGATGTACAATCACTATAGGGATCTATTATTAATATGTTAAAATTTGTGGGATATTGTTAGGGTTGGTCCATAGATGACCCGATCCTAATATTTTAATTTGGGACAAATTCTATTATTTTATTATTTGATTATTTATTTATTGAATTGTACAAATGTGGTGTGTTAGCTCAAGTGGTTAGTATGGTGGGAGATTTTTTTTTGTGGGCTAGGTTCAAATCCCAAAATCAATAATTATTTTTGTCACCATTTGCTTAAAGAAATCCCTTCGGAGCTAGCCCTTGAAGGATCTTAGTTCGGACTTGGACTCGGGTGGACGAAGGATGCAAAGTAAAACTTTGATGATGCACATTAGCATCGGGAGCATAGTCGGTGCGCTCTTTGGTGTCGGGTGTGGTGTAGTAGGAATGCGAGGCTACGGGACAATGGTTCATTAGTATAATGGAGTTGCAAGGTTACACGGGCAATGCGCTATATTAGAGCCTAGGTTGATGCTTGTTCCATTACAACTTGACCGTAAGTTATGCCTATTTTCCACCCATGTCTTTAGTGGGCGGTTCAATTTTGTAACCAAAAAGTGGGATTGGTCCCTTTTATAAGCAATGCTCTTGCACTTAGTGAAAAGGGGAGAAGAAGAAAACCCTTAGAGATAGAAGAAAGGAATAGATTCCTCTCTAGCAGTCTATCTGCTTTCTGTAATAACTCAAGCGCTAGTCAGAGTGGTCAATGTTGGAATTATTCAATAATTAAGGGGCCACACATGTAAAATTAATTATGCTTGGGCTATCTAAATAATTAAGCCAAATTAAAGTGGTCTATTTGGAAATTGGCTTAAGGGTATAATTGTCATGGAATTAATGTGTATATACCGAAAATAATTCTAATTTGATGAAGGGCCAAATTAGAAATATCACAACACACACACACACACACACACACACACACACACACACACATATATATATATATAATATATATATATATATATATATATATATATATATGTGTGTGTGTGTGTGTGTGTGTATTCATTAGGCTTATATTCCCCAACTTATACGGCCACCAAAAGAGAGGTTTTTCTCTCTCTTTTTCTTTTGCATCCCCATCAACAGAAAGAGAGGGACAAAGGATTCGAATTCTTCTTTCTCATTAAGGGTCGTAGCAAGTTAGAAGATCGAACCCAATAAAGAGACGATCGCTTCAACATCCATCAAGTCAAGCAATGGATTTAGGTACGCTTCCGCAATCAATTTAGTTTATGTTCTTCATCTCATGAATCGACAGGGTACAACATATTTCTAACAAGTGGTATCAGAGCCTCCTTGTTTGATTTATGAGATTGAAGGTTTAGATTTAATTTTTGTTGTTGTTTAGGAATCCTAGATCGTAGGATCTAATTTAATTTAGGGTTTATGACAACGATGGGTCCAAGTAATATATTTTGGTCAATCTTTAGTTGTTCGCTATTGCGATGCTTCTGTTACCCACCGACATGTATTAGATTATATATGGATTCAGTTTTCACAGACGAAGAAGATCCCTAATTCATTGATTTAGTTCACATCTTCTCTATTGATTTATTTGCTTCTTCAATAAGGGCCTATTAAACGACGACTAGTAAGCACCTAAAAGCAGCCGAGTAGTACTCAAACTACTTTGACAATTTTTTTTGTTGTTGTATTATTTGATTAACTAGATCACCTTTTTATGTCTTTAGCGGCTTGTGCTTCTGTCGTTTAAAAGCCAATAGTACCAAATTAATGTTATGTTAAATTAAATAAAGTGCACGGATTATGTTAAATAAAGTTTTATAAATGTTTCTGCAAGCTTTGTATATGTTATTGCAAGCAGAATGCCAATTTTTTTAAAGCACTCGTTAATTTGGCCGAGTCCTGCATATTCATTATTTTAGCCAACTTTTACAAATGGGTCCTCCATATGATTGAAAATTCATTTCATGTGATTTATTAGCTTTAAGCAACATGTAGTAACAATAAGTTTGAAGTTTATGATAACGATGAATAATATTTTGCCATTATCTGTTGTTTTATATTGTATAAAATAGATTTAGCATTTTCTTTATGGTATTGTTATTGATTTGGATTCAGAAATATAGTTTTCGATAAATTCATGCAAAAACAAATTCACATGCATTTGATTAAAGGAGATATCATTAAGATATATGATTGTTTTTTAAATTAAAATTAGAATTTTGTCTTCGGTAGATTATTTTATTTAAAATAATCCTTATAGATTATTTGATATAATCTGTTAATGCATATATTTGGTTTTCTATAGATTATTCTATTTAAAGTAATCCTTATGCATTATTTGATATTATCTTTGGATGCATATCCTCCGTAGATTATTTCATGAATTTTGTTATAGTGATAATATCCAATTTTGTCAAATTGAAATTCATGATTATGCTTTTGATTGCTTTATTTGAGTAATAATCTTATGAATATGTATTTATATAAAGTTTTGGACATGATTCAATTTTGTAAAATTTAGTCAACATTCAATTTTTTGTGCCTTTTATGACTAGCAATAATTGTCCAATATTCTAAGTAGACTCATTGAAATAAGATGTCGCCAAAGTGACCTCTCTTGCGTAGATAGTCTACGAGGGATGTCAGATGTTTATGTGTGCATATTCATGCGGGTATTAGACGGCCCAAAGGAAGTTTAATACTTGGCCGAATTGCACACATACTTGTGATAAATGTGTGACAATTATACGGTTTACATGTGAATAATAACTCGATCCAAAGATAGGCTTACTTATTTGACATGACTTATTATCAACATTTGATCACTACACCAAGAGTACCACTTGCAGTTAATATCACTGTCCAAAGACTTGATATATATTAATGATGCACTAGGTATCTTGAGATGGGGTTCACCATTATTTGAATTTGTTTGACTATCTTTTATTATTTGGTTATTAATTAGAGCATATTTGTTTATTTATTTATTTTTCTCTTTTCAGCTAGTGTTGCTACAATATCTGCTAATCTGAACTCAATTCCAATGCTTAACGGGACAAACTTCAAGGACTGAAAAGATAACATATATATTGTTCTCGGCTGCATGGATCTAGACCTTGCACTTAGGATTGAGCGTCCCACTACTCCTAAGGATGACAGTTCATCTGGTGACAGAGCGAACTTCGAGAAGTGAAAATGCTCAAACCGCATGAGTATAATGATCATAAAGCACGGTATTCCAAAGATATTAAGGGGTGCAGTATCTAATGAGGTTACTAATGCCAAACAATTCCTTGCTGAAATCGAGAAGCGATTTGCAAAGAATAATAAGGCGGAAACAAGCACACTTTTGTTGCGCTTGATTACCATGAAGTATAAAGGCAAAGGTAACATAAGGGAGTACATCATGGAGATGTCTCATATTGCTTCAAAACTTAAGGCACTTTGTGAAACCCACATTTTATGATTTATTAATATTAGTGTTTTGTATTAAATATTAGTATTTCTAATATTATTATTATTATTATTATTATTATATATTTTTGAGTGCAAATGTTTTCGAAATAATAACAACGAGGATTTTTGAATTCAGACCCAGACCCGAGTCCGAACCCAGACCCAGGCCTGAGCCTGAACCCAACTTCATTTTTTCCCTTCCTATTAATTATGATCTGACTTGGTTAATGTTTTAAAAAAAAGAAAAAAATAGACTTGGTGAGCTGGTCCCGATGGACCAGCACCTACACTTTTTCTCCCCACTCGGTCAAGTCAGCCATAATTTTCTCCCTATTTTCACTCCCCTCCAAGAATACTCCACAACTCTTCACCACATTCACCCCACTCTCCCTTTATTACTCTCACGACCCCCACTCCTCTCATTCACAGGAGACAAATACTCTTTCCTCTTTCACTTTCCCTCTCCAACTACTCCCCTCTCATTATTCACAGAGAATAGACTCTGCTCTCACCCTCTCCTCCTCAAACCCTCTCCCCGCCAGACCTTTCCCCGTGCGGCGTTCCCCGTCGGCTTCCTCGCCGACGTTCGGCAACCCCCTCGCCACGCCAGCCCTCCGGCGAGCGCGCCGACCCGCGCCACTCCCTCGGCCGACCGCCGTGCCCCACTCCAGTCCCGATCACGCCCAAGCCCGCACGGCCCCCTCCGGGTCAGAACCCGTCGACGCCACCTTTTGCGGCCCTCTGGCCGATTCCCCTCCGGCCGACCGCCTCTGGCCGCGCCCCGTGCGGCCCACACCCCGCCGAGCTCCCCTCGGCAACTGCTCCAGCGCGCCCCTGTGCGGCCTCCTCCCCGACGCCGAGCTCCGCCCGCTGCCCGTGTCAACCCTCGACGCCGCGGTCGCTCCCCGCCGATCCGCCCCTGGCCGCTGTCCCGTCGGCGACCCCCTGCTGGCCTGCTGCCCTTGTGGCCGAGCACCCTGCGCCCCTTGCGCGTCTCTCTGGCCAACTTCCCTGGCCGTGCCCTAGCTTCTACGTTTTTTAGCTTTCTTCGACGACGCTGCTGTTCCAACGCTGTTTCGGGATACGTTCGCTGTTCGGAGCTCTATATTCTTTCTATTATTCATCTGAGAGCTCTAGCCGAGCAACTTGAGGTATAACCCCCTGTCCCGCTCATTTTATTTCAGTCAATAATGAGAAATGGTCCCCGATTCCCTTTGGGAATTCGGTTTTAGCGACGTCGTAATTTTCCGGGACTTTCGGAAAGGTTCTGTGAATTATTTTGGATTCCCGAAATATTTCGGAAATTGATTTTTGGTATGTTTTAGCTTTCCGGATTTTCCGGTAGCGTTTTGTGATTTGTGGAATTGGAATCGGACTTCCAAAATTATTTCGGGTCGTTCCGATTATTCTGTGGATTGGTTGTGGATTTTATATATATATATATATATAAATTCAGGTTTTTCCCTGGTTTGGGATTTACTGGAAATTATCGGCACCAATTCCCAGTTTTAGGGGTGACCAAAAACAGAGGAGATGCTGCCGAATTTTTTTGTAAATCCTAGATTATTTTAAAAATGAATTTAAAATGAATTTCAGAATTTTATTTAATATTTGGTTTTGGGTGACGACCGTATCGGTCAATGGACCCGGCTAAGTGCAAACGAAATCGGCCCCGCCCGGACGTTGAGGCATTAGCCAAGTTGAGGATTGGACCATATCTGAGACTTATTAATTATATTTATTTTTACTATTAAATTCTGTTTATATTTATTAATATTTCAGTTTAGGACTAACGGCGGTTTTATCTTATTTCAATTTATGTAAATAAATTGTAATGGGCATAAGCCCAGCTGGCTGTGGTCTGTAACTGTAATTAGTAGCTTAAATTTTTGTTATTTCTGGTTTTGCGGGTTTTTACTATTTAACGAGTAAATTGAATAAAAGTATTTTTGTATAAAAATAATTAAGATTTTCTCACCTAAAATTGACAAGTTTTTATTTAATTAAAATCATGTATTTCTCACTAAATAAGAAAAAATTAGCTTTATATTTATATACTATGAAAATACCAAGTTTTAATAATTAATCTGGCATCGACGAGTTTTCCGAATTCAAAAGTTAAAACGATCTTTTTCCCTCGTATTTAATCAACGCACTAATAATCGCCTTTTGCTTGTGTTAGCCAATTAAAAGATTTAAAATTGACTAGGGAACAGTTTAGAGATTGCAACTAGCTTAGTTAGCATTGACGATTCTTGGTTTCTGAGATAGCTTATCGAATATAGGATTTCGAGGAAGAGTCTGAACTTCTATCCCGACGTATCAACCTTTCTAGTCCAGTCAAACCTGAGGCAAGTACATTTCGTGTTAGTTTACAATTATTTAGTAATCACTTTATTACAAGTTTAAACCACGATGCAACAAGAGCACTGACTGTAACTACTGTAACTATTGGGGACTGGGGGAATAGTGTAATGAGTATGACCATACTGTAACTTTACTGTAACAAATCCCATATCCTTTACTGTAACAAGCCCAAGCTGGACATATTTTATTGCCTATTCACATAACAGAACTGTAACTGTTTTAAAACTGTAACTGCTTAATTGTTGATTTCAAAACTGTTTAAAAGTACATGATTCTATTATTATTTCAATTGTCAAATTATCATGAATTGTACTTTGCTCCCTCCTGACTGGAGACCCAACATTTTAGGTATCACTGATGAGGCTTTATTCCGCGATCCCAACTAGAAGACGAGGATTTCGAGACTGATGAGCTGTTTGCCTAGAGTTTTCTTTTCTTCTTGATGTATGTAGAAAATGGTTTAAGTTGTATCTTTCATTTCATTGTAAAAAGTTTAATAAAGTTTTAAATTTCCAGTTTTTTTGAGTTGTGACAAATATAGATGTTGTTGTGGTTACCTGCTAATGGAACAGCTTACTGCCGCCGTCTCAACAACGGTGCAGGCTGGGCATGATCTGGTTCGACCCAATTATTTGGGATCGGGTCGTGAGATATTTTTAGTGGTGGCCCATGCAGGTCAGAACAACAACTTAGGAAAACATATTTAGAAACAATTAGAACACTAGAACATCAATTTGTCACAACATAGGACCAAAATATATTATAAATAAATATTTTTGTTTGATTATAGACTGGTAGGATACCTTGCTTATGTTTGCATCCTAAACCATCCAGATAATGACCATTGACAAGACCAATCCTGCTGGCAATGAGGTGTCATCTCCGGATCATACCCCATCTCCTCAACCAAGTCCAGGGTTTATTCCCTCGTAGCTGATTGACCGTCCCCATAATGCATCCAGTGAAGTTTTCACTACACTGGCGATTCCTACCTCTTCTCAAGCTGAGTTGCATTTCCTTGGTGGAGTATCCATTCTTGTTGCTCCACTAATACCAGCCAACACCTCCCCAAATGGTTGCCCTATTTCAAGTAATCATGGTGTCCCAGAAAGCTCAAGATGAAGCCCAGCAGGAACAGATAAATATCACGAGAGAAGACATGAAGAACGTCAATGATGCAGCCTTAGCTATCTTAAACCAAGTTGGAGCGGAACCTCACCCTAGGAGGGATACCCCTGAAATCTAGAAGACATTTTGAGCCCTATCCAGTAGTTATATCGTAAGAAGCTATTGGTTTGTGACTATTGTAAAAGGCCTGGTCACCAAGCCAATATTTGTCGTAAGAGATTGGGGAAATGTTTGGTATGTGGATCTGCTGAACATCGGGTAAAGGATTGCCCCTTATCTTTCCTTCATACCAAAATACCTATCCCAGCAACACCTGTTAGGCCACAACCTAGGGACTCTCTTTCTATCCAGCAGACCCTGCCTACTATAATAAGGCATGATGCATACTCGAGGTTCATAGAAGATGAAGCAGTTGGAGACTGCTCATGCAAGAGCCAGAACCATGAAGAATAGTACCTAGGACTGCTGAATAGCATTATCTATTTTTTTGGAAGTTGTAACAGGATGTCCTTAGATCAATCATAAGAGTTTTTGCTGTAATTCTCCATATGAATAAAATTCTTAGTTACACCTTTATGGCAGATGTTTTTTCCTGATAGTCTTCCCGGATTATCCCAGATCTAGACATAGGATTCACCATTGACCTAGTCCCCGGCTCTTTTCCTATTTCTAAAGGATGTTACAGAGTCAATCCGAAGGAGGCCAAGAAGATGAAGGACCAGATCAATGAAGGCTCTAGGATTTATCCAAGATGGAACTTCACCTTAGGGAATACCTATCTTGTTTGTGCCCAAGAAGGATGGAACAACGGATGTGCATCGATTACCAGACACTAAAGAATAAGTACCCTCTGCCCGGATCGAGGATCTGTTTGATCTGTTTGTGTGGAGTTATGGTGTTTTCGAAGTTTGACTTAAGATCTGACTACCATCAAATCAAAGTCAGGAAGGAGGACATTTCCAAGACGGCGTTCAAACACCAAGTATGGGTAGTTTTCTTTGGTCATGGCGTTGGACTGACAAATGCTCCTGTTGTGTTCATGAATCTCATGAACAGAGTTTTTTCATGAGTATTTGAATCAGTTTATCTTCTCCATAGATAACATTCTGATATATTCGAAGACTGAAGAAGAGCATGAAGAACATCTGAGGAAAGTTCTGGAAATTTTGAAGAAAAAGAAGTTTTATGGTAAGTTATCTGAACGTGGATTTTCTTTGACAAGGTGGATTTTTGGCCATGTTGTCAAGAGAAGAAATTTCGATGGAAGATAGCTGTTGTTGAAAAGTGGTATACCCCAAGTTCAATTCGGAAGTTTCTTGAACTTGGCTGGCTACTATCAGAAGTTCGTGAAGGATTTCGCCAAGATTGCTGAGCCGATGACGAAGCTCACTTGGAAGAATGAAGAGTTCATCTGGACGAAAGATTGCCAGGCGGCATTGAGGAGCTGAAGAAGAGACTTACCACTACACCAATCCTTGCGCTACCCGCAGGAACCGGTGGTTTCTCAATTTATAGTAATGCCTCTGGAAAAGGACTGGGTTGCGTTCTTCAACAACATGGAAAAGTAATTGCTTACACATCTAGGCAACTACAGACTCATGAGAAGAATTATCCCACACCTAATTTGGAATTTGCTGCAATTATCTTTACTTTGAAGCTATAAAAGCATAATTTTTATGGAAAGGGAGTGAAAATATATACGGACTACAAAAGTCTGAAATATGTCTTCACTCAAAAAGAGCTGAATGTTAGACAAAGAAGATGGCTGAAGCTGATAAAGGATTTCAACATCGACCCGCTATACCACCCGGGTAGGGCTAATGTGATCGCTGATACACTTAGTCGATACCCAGTGGCGATGTTCTTAACCAAGGAGTGGAACCTACTAGAAGACGTCGAGAAGCTTGGACTGGAGGTTATACTACCTGGAGATAGAAGGACGGAGCTGGATGCTGATTCAGTATTGATGAAGTTCGAGGCTGATGGACAAAATCAAGAGGACGTAGTTTCAAAATGAGGCACTTTGCAGGCTTAGAGATCAAGTGTTGGCAGGAACACTTGAGGGTTTCTAAATTGATCAGCAGTGGAACTCTGAAGAATGGTACGAGACTTTGCGTATCGGCTGACAAACGGAGGAACGAGTTGATGAAAAAAATACACCAGTCGTAGTATTCCATATATTCAGGAGCTAATAAGATGTATCAGAATATGCCTCCATTGATTGGTGCTATGGAATGAAGAAGGACAATTCCAGGTATGGGATTAGATGTGAATTTATCAACATGGAGAATTTAGTAAGAGAACAAAAAGTTTGTTGCAGCCGCTGGACAAATTCGGAGTGGAAGTAGAAGCATATAATAATGAACTTTGAGTAAGGATTGCCTTGTTCCCAAGGAGGGAAGGGCACCAATTGGATTATAGTGGACCGACTGACTAAGTCAGCACACTTTATTTCCTTCAAGGTTAGTTTATTCACCGAGGAGTTGGCAGCATTGTACGAGAGGCACCCCTACCGGATTTATGGAGTACAAACCGGCGGACAATCAAAGAAGATAATCTAGACGCTTGAAAATATGTTAGATCTTGTGTTTGGAAATTGGAGGGTCTTGGAGAAGATCATTTAAAATTTGTAGAGTTTCCTTACAACAACTACCAAGTTAGCATCGTCAATCAGTGGAGATTGAAGAAGGAGATAGCGTCTTTTGTGAAGATTTCCTCCTACCAGAGGAACGATCAGTGTTAGCAGAGCAGGAAAGTTGAGCCAGGTACATCAGTTCATTTGAAGTTTTAAGACGAGTTGGAAGTAGCGTACCAGTTAGCTCTATCAGCTAATCTTGAGAGTGTGCAACGTCTTCTACGTATCACAGCTCAGACGCTACATTCCGGATCTGAGTCCCATATTGGATAAATTAGAGCTGGAGATTGGACTCAACCTTTCAGTGCCAGAGAAACCAGTTGCAAGCGTAGTCAGAGGTGAGAAGAAGATCAGAATTTGAGCCATCACTTAAACTCCTACTTCTTATCTTTTCGTTCTAAACTTGACTGATGCTGCTAAGTCAGCCTAGTTTTGCAAGCTATCTCTTTATCAAGCTTGATCATGACAGTACTTTATTGGGTGCACCCACTAATATATTGTCTAATCAGGACCGGTGCATGATGGTCTGATCAACCTCGTGTACTTTGGTTCGCTTTTGTATTTTTCTACATAGATGATATCATAAACCGTCTCATCTACGACTGCCTTAAAAATTCTTATTATTGGACCTGAGTTACGAGTGTAGTACCCGTACCTATTTGATTCTCCTATCCTGCCTTTTAATTTCGAGGACAAAATTTTCTAAGGAGGGAAGATTGTGAAACCCACATTTTGTGATTTATTAATATTAGTGTTTTGTATTAAACATTAGTAATTCTAATAATAATAATATTATTATTATTATTATTATTATTATTATTATTATTATATATTTTTGAGTGTAAATGTTTTCGAAATAATAACAATGAGGATTTTTGAATTCAGACCCAGACCCGAGTCCGAACCCAGACCCAGGCTTGAGCCTGAACCCAACTTCATTTTTTCCCTTCCTATTAATTCTGATCTGACTTGGTTAATGTTTTAAAAAAATAGACTTGGTGAGCTGGTCCCGATGGACCAGCACCTACACTTTTTCTCCCCACTCGGTTAAGTCAGCCATAATTTTCTCCCTGTTTTCACTCCCCTCCAAGAACACTCCACAACTCTTCACCACATTCACCCCACCCTCCCTTTATTACTCTCACGACCCCCACTCCTCTCATTCACAGGAGACAAATACTCTTCCCTCTTTCACTTTCCCTCTCCAACTACTCCCCTCTCATTCTTCACAGAGAATAGACTCTGCTCTCACCCTCTCCTCCTCAAACCCTCTCCCCGCCAGAGCTTTTCCCGTGCGGCGTTCCCCGTCGGCTTCCTCGTCGACGTTCGGCGACCCCCTCGCCGTGCCAGCCCTCCGGCGAGCGCGCCGACCCGCGCCACTCCCTCGACCGACCGCCGCGCCCCACTCCAGCCCCGACCACGCCCAAGCCCGCGCGGCCCCCTCCGGGTCAGAACCCGTCGGCGCCCCCTTCGCGGCCCTCTGGCCGATTCCCCTCCGACCGACCGCCTCTGGCCGTGCCCCGTGCGGCCCATACCCCGCCGAGCTCCCCTCGGCAACCGCCCCAGCGCGCCCCCGTGCGGCCTTCTCCCCGACGCCGAGCTCCGCCCGCTCCCCGCGTCAACCCTCGATGCCGCGGCCGCTCCCCGCGGATCCGCCCCTCGCCGCCCCTGCTTGCCTGCTGCCCTTTTGGCCGAGCACCCCGTGCCCCTTGCGCGTCTCTCTGGCCAACTTCCCTGGCCGTGCCCTAGCTTTTGCGTTTTTCAGCGTTCTTCGACGACGATGCTGTTCCAGCGCTGTTTCGGGATACGTTCGCTGTTCGGAGCTCTATATTCTTTCTATTATTCATCTGAGAGCTCTAGCCGAGCAACTTGAGGTATAACCCCCTGTCCCGCTCATTTTATTTCAGTCAATGATGAGAAACGGTCCCCGATTCCCTTTGGGAATTCGATTTTAGTGACGTCGTAATTTTCCGGGACTTTCGGAAAGGTTCTGTGAATTATTTTGGATTCCCGGAATATTTCGGGAATTGATTTTTGGTATGTTTTAGCTTTTCGAATTTTTCGGTAGCGTTCTATGATTTGTGGAATCGGAATCGGACTTCCGAAATTATTTCCGGTCGTTCCGATTATTCTGTGGATTGGTTGTGGATTTTATATATATATA
The DNA here is from genome assembly GCA_029216955.1 of Iris pallida. Classification (NCBI taxonomy): domain Eukaryota; kingdom Viridiplantae; phylum Streptophyta; class Magnoliopsida; order Asparagales; family Iridaceae; genus Iris; species Iris pallida. Next base: position 83,711 of record JANAVB010028619.1, read on the forward strand.
AATTTGGGTTTTTCCCTGGTTTGGGATTTGCAGGAAATTATCGGCGCCAATTCCCAGTTTTTGGGTTGACCAAAAACAGAGGAGATGCTGCCGGATTTTTCCGTAAATCCTAGATTATTTTAAAAATGAATTTAAAATGAATTTCGGAATTTTATTTAATATTTGGTTTTGGGTGACGACCGTATCGGTCAATGGACCCGGCTAAGTGCAAACGAAACCGGCCCCGCCCGGACGTTGAGGCATTAGCCAAGTTGAGGATTGGACCATATCTGAGACTTATTAATTATATTTATTTTTACTATTAAATTCTGTTTATATTTATTAATATTTCAGTTTAGGACTAAGGGCGGTTTTGTCTTATTTCAATTTATGTAAATAAATTGTAATGGGCATAAGCCCAGCTGACTGTGGTCTGTAACTGTAATTAGTAGCTTAGATTTTTGTTATTTCTGGTTTTGCGGGTTTTTACTATTTAACGAGTAAATTGAATAAAAGTATTTTTGTATAAAAATAATTAAGATTTTCTCACCTAAAATTGACAAGTTTTTATTTAATTAAAATTATGTATTTCTCACTAAATAAGAAAAAATTAGCTTTATATTTATATACTATGAAAATATCAAGTTTTAATAATTAATCTGGCATCGACGAGTTTTCCGAATTCAAAAGTTAAAACGATCTTTTTCCCTCGTATTTAATCAACGCACTAATAATCGCGTTTTGCTTGTGTTAGCTAATTAAAAGATTTAAAATTGACTAGGGAACAGTTTAGAGATTGCAACTAGCTTAGTTAGCATTGACGATTCTTGGTTTCTGAGACAGCTTATCGAATATAGGATTTCGAGGAAGAGTCTGAACTTCCATCCCGACGTATCAACCTTTCTAGTCCAGTCAAACCTGAGGCAAGTACATTTCGTGTTAGTTTACAATTATTTAGTAATCGTTTTATTGCAAGTTTAAACCACGATACAACACGAGCACTGACTGTAACTACTGTAACTGTTGGGGACTGGGGGAATAGTGTAATGAGTATGACCATACTGTAACTTTCGTGTATCAAATCCCATATCCTTTACTGTAACAAGCCCAAGCCGGTCATATTTCATTGCCTATTCACATCATAGAACTGTAACTGTTTTAAACTGTAACTGCTTAATTGTTGATTTCAAAACTGTTTAAAAGTGCATGATTCTATTATTATTTCAATTGTCAAATTGGCATGAATTGTACTTTGCTCCCTCCTGACTGGAGACCCAATATTTTAGGTATCACTGATGAGGCTTTGTTCCGCGATCCCAACTAGAAGACGAGGATTTCGAGACTGATGAGCTGTTTGCCTAGAGTTTTCTTTTCTTCTTGATGTATGTAGAAAATGGTTTAAGTTGTATCTTTCATTTCATTGTAAAAAGTTTAATAAAGTTTTAAATTTCCAGCTTTTTTGAGTTGTGACAAATATAGATGTTGTTGTGGTTACCTGCTAATGGAACAGCTTACTGCCGCCGTCTCAACAACGGTGCAGGCTGGGCATGATCCGGTTCGACCCAATTATTTGGGATCGGGTCGTGACACACTTAAGCTCGATTTGTTGGATAACTTGCTCATTTATTTGGTATTGCTCTCACTTCCTACACAGTACAATCAGTTCAAGGTCAGTTACAACTGTCAAAAGGAAAAATGGACTCTAAATGAGCTCATTTCGTACTGTGTACAAGAAGAAGAGAGATTGAAACAAGAGAAAACTGAAAGTGCTAATTTGGCTACCACCCCTAAAGACAAGTATAAGGGCACTAAGCGAAAGAATACAGAAGCTACTAAGGGTCCAATGCAAAAGAAATAACAAACTGAGGCTAATGGTTGTTTCTTATGTGGCAAGCAGGGACACGTAAAGAAGGAATGTACAAAGTACCATGCATAGCGTCTAAAGAAAGGTACATTTCTTAATTTGGTATGATTTAGCTTCAGTATTAAGAAACACATGGTGATTAGATTTTGATGCAACTACTCACATTAGTATTTCTATGCAGGGTTGCCAGATCTACCGAAAGCCAATTGATGGTGAAAGACACATCTATGTAGGAGACGGCAAGTCGGTAGAAGTGGATGCAATGGGACAAATTTTGGATATTAGTTATTATTGGATTTGGTAGACAATTTTATCTAAAGCTTTTATTGTACCGTCTTTTAGATGAAATTTAGTTTTAGTTTTCTTGTCTGACAATCTTATTTATCATTGTTCATTTGGGAACAATAAAGTCTAATCTATCTTTAAATTCAAAATAATGTTGGTATTATTTATTTTTTAAAATGTTCGTGACATGTTATTATCACTTGAAACTATTGCGTCCTATAAAGAAACCTTGCATATGGAACCACGTGGTACTAAACACAAAATTAAAAAAAAAATTAGACGAGAAGTGTAATATTTTTTGAGGATGTTAAGTTTGGGGGAGAAATAAAGTCAATGACATTGTCTTTGAGGAGGAATCGATTGCAATTCCTACTATCACTTTTGACGATGTGCAAGATTCTGCACCTGTCATTGATCAAGAAGTAAATTCGGAGCCTCAATAAGACAATGTCGAATTACCTCTATAAGTCGATGTTGAGCTACCTCAACAAGACAACATAAAGGCACCCCCCCATTCAAGATAGGGTAATTATTTCTGAGGAACAAACTCAACAACCTCAAGAGAAGAGAAAGGGGTTGTTTCTTAAAGAGACTTTCTCTTCGGTTTCTTTGAAAGTCTCTTCTAAACCAATCATAGTACTTGTTGTACGTTTTAATATTGAGTTACATCAAATGGATGTCAAAATGGTATTTCTTAATGGTAACATTGACAAAATAATTTATATGGTACAACCAGAAAACTTTGTGTCAGAAGACCCAAAGAATATGGTCCGCAAACTGACAAAATCTATTTATGGACTCAAGCAGGCTTCTCGTCAAAGATACTTTGAGTTTTAACAAGTGACTATCTCGTTTGCTTTTGAGACGAACACTATTGAAGATTGTGTGTATCATAAGTTCAGTGGGAGTAGAAATAATTTTCTGGTTTTGTATATTGATTGAAGTATTCAATGCAAACCAGGTGACACCTCTCGTTAAAGGAGACAAATTCGGTCTCAAACAAGTGCCCTAAGGTTAGCCTTAAAATTAAGAAAATACAATAGATTTTTTCTTCATGATCAGTTGTAGGAGTCTAATGTATGCTCAAGTATGTACGATCAGGATATTGCGTACATATTAGGATGTTAGGCAGATATTTAAGCAAATATGGATGGATCATTGGATAGCAGCCAAACTACTTAAGTAATTAATAGAGAACAAGAAATTATATGCTCTTTGTAGGAGATCGAATAATTCTGGAGATCATAAAGTATTCCGACTCCGATTTTGTTGGATGCCAACACAGCAGGAGATCCACATCAGGTATGGTGACTAACGGAGGTATATTTTGGATGAGTGTCAAACATGCACTCATAATTTCTTCTACCATGAAAGCAAGGTTTATAACATGCTGTGGGTATCTATTCAGGGAATATGGTTACGAAATTGTCACAAGGCTGCGCCTACAGTACGGTGTTGAAAGACCACATAAAATTATGGTGTGACAATAAATCAGCAGTACTGTATTCCAATAATAACAGAAACTTGTATAAGTCAAAGGATATTGACATAAAGTTTCTAGTTGTGAAAAAAAGAATTCAGAATGGTTATAGTATCCATATAGCACATTAGGACAAACTCTATGTTAGCGGATCCGCTCACAAAAGCATTATCACCCAGGGTCTTTCATGGGCATACTTCTCATATGGGTGTTATCTTAATTAAAAATATGGCAATATAGTGGGAGTTTGTATTTTATGTATTTGGGTGCTATTTGGTTTTGGACACATTTATGTATTAAAGTATTTTGGATATTTATCTGATCAGATATATGGAAATTCAGTTCATTCTGTTTTCATTATGTTAAAGTATTAATCTCATTAAAGTTAAGGAGGACCAGTTGGAAATAGAGATGTATTGATCACATTGCGTGTAATTTCTATGCTACGCATCCATGATTGATCTATGTCATTTAGCTATATTGGTATATGTGACCATTGATGGTTTAGTTGCGCTATATGTGACGAATGCCACTTTGATCCTATGTTGATATGGTTAATGGACAAGATTGTCCGGATATACCCTAAGGATTAAGATAGCAATTTATGAGCGCACTATGGTTAACACAATTATAAGGTTACATATGTGGCCCAGTGGGAGATTGTTGGAATTATTCAATAATTAAGGGGCCACACATGTAAAATTAATTATGTTTGGGCTATCTAAATAATTAAGCCAAATTAAAGTGGTCTATTTGGAAATTGGCTTAAGGATATAATTGTCATGGAATTAATGTGTAGATACCGGAGATAATTCTAATTTGATGAGGGGCCAAATTAGAAATATCATAACACACACACACACACACACACACACACACACACACACACACACACACACACACACATACACACACACACACATATATATATATGTGTGTGTGTGTGTGTGTGTGTGTGTGTGTGTGTGTGTGTGATATATATTTATCATATATATATATATATATATATATATATATATATATATATATATATATATATATATATATATATATATAAAATATATATATATATATATATATGTGTGTGTGTGTGTGTGTGTGTGTGTGTATGTGTGTGTGTGTGTGTGTGTGTGTGTGTATATATATATATATATATATATATATATATATATATATATATATATATATAAAATATATATATATATATATATATATATATATATATATATATATACAAAAAATATATATATGTGTGTGTGTGTGTGTGTGTGTGTGTGTGTGTGTGTGTGTGTGTGTGTGTATTCATTAGGGTTATGGTCCCCAACTTATACGGCCACCAAAAGAGAGGTTTTTTTTTTCTCTTTTGCATCCCCATCAATGGAAAGTGAGGGACAAAGGATTCGGATTCTTCTTTGTCATTAAGGGTCGTAGCAAGTTGGAAGATCGAACCCAATAAAGAGACGATCGCTTCAACGTCTATCAAGTCAAGCAATGGATTCAGGTACGCTTCCGCAATCAATTTAGCTTATGTTCTTCATCTCATGAATCGACAGGGTACAACATATTTCTAACAGTCAATTAGCATATCAACAATTTTATGAAGAGAGGTGACTAAGAGAGTGTTCCAGAAGTTTGCTTTTAACTCAGTGCAGTTGGAACTTGCTGGTTCCTGGGAACAAATCGATTTAGATGATCTAATCTCGTTTTGAACAACGGTGGTTTTGACAACCCAGCAGATTGTTTGAGTAATCTTACTAGCGAACTCTACATCAATTTTTACTACTTATATCTTTTCAACCGAAGATGATTTTGCTAGTTGTTTCACCGTTGTCAATCCATTTAGCAATCTTGACTTGCTGCTTTTTTAACTGTTTGTGGTTAAGTTTTCATAGACTTGTACATAACATATAATATCTATAATAATGTATTCTAAAATGGTTAATTGGAGATGAAGTTGTAGTCAAAAGTGAAAATGTGCTAGCTTGAAAATTTTTTCCTCAGAAATATAGATAGTGAATGCAATATTCTCGAGTAGACTAAAAAGTTAGCTCAAGTTCCAGTTCTAGGTTTATTAACTTCCATCTTCATTATCCAAGTCTTCTTCCATTAGAATGAAGTAGGCTATATAGCATAAGAAAGCTCCATATACAAGTTTTGATAAAATTTTATGACCGGCTATCGACCTGTTAACTCTCTTATATAAGATGTCTATGAATATAAAATGACCATGCCACAAAATCTAAACGGCCAGTTGGGAGGTAGGTAACTATTGTTAGTCCCGGGGCTTGATCGAAGATGGTAAAATAGATGCAACAGAGATCTACGATGATACAAAAACCAAATAATCCGCTTACAATATGGAGGAGGAAAATAGAGAAGAAAAGATTTCCCGTTCTTTCTTGCAAACGTGTTGCAATTGAGACAGAACGAGTTACAATAATCTAGAGAAAGATGAGAAGGAGAAACTTGTTGGGGTGTCAAAATACCGTTGCTCAAAGCAAGATTCGCCCCACACGATCTGCTTCCAGGAACCAGCAAGTTTGAAGAACTTGTGGAACGCTCGAAGTCACCTTTGTTCTGACTCTTCGGATGGACTTACAATGGCGACAGCTGCTCCCTCTCTCTTTCTCCTTTTCTGACTTGTATTTTTCGTCGTAGTCACAAAGGAGGCCAGAAGAGAGTATTTATAGAGAGAGGGTGGAAACCCTAGCCGCCTCTTCAGTTATGGAAAGATTGAATCAAATTCCAAAAAGATAGCAACGAGATTAATTCAAATCCCACAAAGATAGCAACGAAATTAATTCAAATCCCACAAAGATAGGATATGAATTAATCGCATTGATTCAGCCTTTCCATAACGGACTTGTAATCTGCACAGTCAGCGGAGCCTTCCATGCTGCAGTAAGCAGCAGCAGCCTGGCCGCATGAGCCTCATGGCCGCAAGGACCGTATGGGCCGCATGGACCACATGGGTCGCATGAGCCGCATGGCCGCATGGACCACATGGGCCGCATGAGCCGCATGGACCACATGGACCGCATGAGCCGCATAAGCCGCATGGCTGCATGGACCGCATGCGCCACATGGACCGCATGGACAGCATGAGCCGCATGAACCGCATGTGCCGTATGGACCGCATGGCCGCATGGCCGCATGAGCGGCATGGACCGCATGAGGCCGCATATGAGCCGCATGCCGCATATGAGCCGTATAAAGACCGCATGACGTGCTAGGTGCAAAGTGCGCCAACAAAATGCCACATTACGCCTCATGAACCCATGAGCCTGAGTCCGAGTCCGAGTCGCTAAGCCCCTTTGGGGCTTAGCTCCAACTGGAATTAATCCAAGAGAATGACAAAAGCATTAATGCTTAATCCTTGGATCCTTATTCTTACCTCCTAGTAAAATCACCCACATGGTTCCCTCCTTAGGGTCACCACCCCACGTGCATCTCTCAACAACACATCCAAGTATATATGTTGAGATAACTCATGGTGCATTTCCGATGTGGGACTAAAATTTTACAAGGCATGTTGAGAGCTAGCTCTCTCCATATAAAAAAGCACCAACAATCCTCCACATATCACAACATATATATGTGTCCAGGGTTGAGCATTCCCTACAGTAACTGTCCATTTTGCATTAGGATAGATGTCGCTGACGACTTGAATCTTCCCGCATGGGTTAAATAACAATGTGATACAAGAATGGACTACGCCTTGAATTCTGCACTACAATTATAATTCTTTCCACTCACAAAGTGTAGTTACGTGTGCTTCTGGCTGCACATTAAGGCCCTGTGCCAGCCTAGTTTTAGTGTATAATTTTCGGCATCTACAAGTTTACCCTCAATAGACGGCCTGATATCTCTTTCCATACACTATAGGTGAGTTCTTTATTAAAGAGATATGGCATGAAGCCTTGCGCTTCCTTGCAGTGCTACGCCGCTATGACATGGCCTGAAGCCGAGGCATTACCCCTACCTGGGAACCTCATCGTAGTGTCATACTACTGTAGCATGAGGTCTCAGCCTCTTTGTAGTGCCAATCTACTCAGCATGAAGCCTAAGGCTTCCTTGCGGTGTTACGCCGCAATGACATGGCTTGCAATGCCGAGGCTTTACCCCTACCTGGGTACCTCATCTTGGTGTCGTGCCACTGTAACAGGGGGCCATCCTCCCCTTTGTAGTGATGTCTACAACTCTTTAATTACGTCATATAGCATTAGGCTACCTGCCTATTTGCGGTGCTACGCCGCTATGACTTGGCTTGCAAGGCCGAGGCATTACCCCTACCTGGGAACCTCATGGTGGAGTCACCCCACTGTAGCATAGAGTTTCACTCCTTGTAGTGCTGCTCTACCGTGCTTCCTGTAAAGCACACCACGCATTCACTCTGCCTGAGAACTCATTAAGGCGTTTAAGCCACCCTTCCACAGGATCTGTTTTTTCCGCAGAAAATACATAGTAGACAACAGTGGTTATGGGTCCGTATCCCTTCCATGTTCCAGAGAACAAGTACCCACTGTTACCTGATAATTTTCCAGTCAGTGATCCTCCTTTGAACCAAAAGTTAGATGCCTAGTAGATTTCTCTTTGAACTAATAGCATAAAACTTTATGGTAGGATTACAAAGACACACTATCAGAATACCTTCAAGCCTATTTTACAAGCTGTGTCATCGACCAACTGGCGCTTGAGGCCCTTTGTGAACGGATCTGCCAGGTTCTCCTGACTCCGAACATCAACCACTGCAATTACACCTCTTTTGATAAGATCGTGTACTGCCATGTGCTTCAACCGCACAGTCCTCTTCTTCCCGTTGAAGAGGTCATTTGATGCCACCGCCGCAGTCGCCTAGTTGTCACAGTATATCGGTATTGCCGGTATCTGAGCCCCAACCACTGGAAGATCATACATGAGCTCCCGAAGCCATTCTGCTTCATCTGCTGCAGTTTCAAGTGCATAGAATTCAGATTCCATGGAGGAACGAGAGAGTATAGTCTGCTTCTTCGACTTCCACGATATAGCAGCTCCACCCAAGGAAAAGACATATCCACCTGTGGATCTCTCGCTTTCCACCTCTGAACACCAGCTAGCATCACTGAAGCCTTCCACTACTGTCGGATACCCGTTGTAGTGCAGTACATATGTCTGAGTCTTCTTGAGATATCTCATCACCCGCTTCACAGCTTTCCAGTGCTCAACTCCTGGGTTGCTTGTGAACCGACTCAGCATTCCCACGACGAAAGCTATGTCAGGCCTTGTGGAAGTGGTTGCGTACATCAAACTTCCGATAACGCTAGAATACTCCAGCTGCCTGACGCTTTCCCTTGAGTTTGGCTTCAGCTTCTGATCATACCTGTATGACGTATCGATCCTTGGAAGATCCTTATACCCATAGCGTGTGAGCATCTTCTCAATGTAGTGAGATTGTGACAGCGCTACTCCAGTGTCTGTCCGGATGATCTTTATGCCCAAGATGACATCTGCATCTCCCAAGTCCTTCATACTGAACTTGGTTGAGAGGAACTTTTTTATCTCTGTGACACAGCCTATATCCATACCTAGGATTAGCATGTCATCCACGTACAGACAAACGATGACTCCTCTTCCATCAACGAACTTTGTGTAAACACATTTGTCCGTCTCGCTGACTCTGTAGCCGTTTGACCTAATAACTTTGTCAAACTTCTCATGCCACATCTTGGGAGCTTGCTTCAAACCATACAATGATTTCACCAACTTGCAGACTTTGCCTTCAAGACCTTTGACGACAAATCCATCTGGCTGTTGCATGTAAATCTCTTCGGTCAGCTCCCCATTCAGGAATGCGGTCTTTACATCCATCTGATGTATCACCAACTTATGTATAGCTGCTAGAGCAATTAACATCCTGATGGTGGTCATCCGAGCTACTGGAGCATACGTGTCAAAGTAGTCTAACCCTGTTTCTGAGAAATTCCCTTGGCTACCAGCCTGGCCTTGAACTTGTCAATAGTTCCATCTGCCTTCATCTTCTTCTTGAAGATCTATTTACATCCGTTGGACTTTTCTCCTTCAGGTAGATCTACCAACACCCATATGTTATTGGAGGTGATAGAGTCAAACTCGTCATTCACTGCCTCCTTCCAGAAGATAACATCTCTGGTCTTCATCGCCTCATCATAGGTAAGCGGATCTGCTTCCACATGATAGGTGACAAAGTCATCTCCGAAGTCTTTCGGTCTCCTCGCTCGCTTAGCTGACGGCTCTGCGAGTTCTGGTACAAGAGTTGTTTCATCAACAACAGCTTCTTCTTGGACTACTGGCCCATATGAGATTTCAGTCTCATTTGTACCTACATCATTTTCCGGAATGTCCGAAAGAACAATATTTTTGTCTTTTACAAACTTGTCTTCAAAGTATTCAGCATCGCGAGATTCGATGATATGATTTGACTCAATATCAAGAAATCTCATAGCATCACTCTTCTCGGCATACCCCAAGAAGATTGCCTTCGTAGTCCTTGTCCCTAGCTTCTGAATCTTCAGATATGGGAGCTTCACATACGCCAGACACCCCCACACTCGAATGACATTCAAGTTTGGTCTGACTTTGAACCAGAGTTCATGAGGAGTTACGTTCGAAGTTGCATATGGCACTCTATTTAGAATAAAAGTGGCCGTCAATGCAGCTTCTTCCCAATAGCATTTAGGAAGACCCACGGTTAGCAGCATTGAGTTCATCATTTCTGTCAACGTTCTGTTCTTCCTCTCCGCTACTCCGTTGGATTGAGAATAATACGGAGCAGTAGTCTCGCATATGATTCCATATTCTTTGCAGAACGATGCGAATTCATGAGACCTGTACTCCCCACCTCGATCACTTCTTAACCTCTTGAGTTGTTGTCCAGTCTGCCGTTCAGCTTCAGCCCTGAACTCTCTGAACTTCTCGAAGGCTTCGTCTTTAGTCTTGAGCAAGTAGATGAACGCATATTTTGAGAAGTCGTCGATGAAGGTTATGAAATACTTCATCCTGGCCTTCGTGGAGAAATGTTTGAAGTCACGGATATCGGAGTGCACCAACTCCAGAAGATATGTGCTTCGATTGACCCGATGAAAGGGTTTCCTTGTGATCTTCGTCTGAGCACACACTTCACACTTCTCCACCTTACCCCCACATTTGGAGATAAGTCCTAGACTAGACATTTTGTTAATTCTTTTACAATGAACATGTCCTAGCCTATTATGCCACAACTCAAGAGAATAATCAGAAAATGCAACTGCATTAATGTCATCAAACTGGTTGACAAGCTGAATTTTAAATATTCCTTCGGTTTGATAAGCCTTTCCGAAGTATGTTCCTTTCTTGGACATCACCATCTGACCAGCATTGATGTCCATCCTCAAGCCTGCGTTGCAGAGCAGGCTCCCAGAGATCAGGTTCTTGGCAATCGTCGGAAAATTCTTCACACCTTGAAGCGTCAGAGTGTTTCCAGAAGTGAGTTTCGGTTTCACGGTCCCGATCCCCAGAACTTCAGCTTGGGCTTGGTTCGCCATGACAACCTTCTCAGATATCGGCTGGTACGTGACGAACCATTCTTTGCCAGAACAGACATGGCAAGTCGCACCAGCGTCTATCCACCAGTCAGAGTCAACCCCCACAGTTGTGACCTGTGCGATCATAGCAACAAAGTTAGAAACCAATAAAATCTTATTAGGCTCACCTTTCTCTGATTGTTTAGGCTTAGATCTGCATTCACTCTTGTAGTGGCCTTTCTTGCCATAATTGTAACAAGTCACGTGGGACTTAGTCTTCTGTTGCTTGAATAAAGGACCCTTCACTTTCAGATTAGTGAAGTCCTTCTTCTTGGGATGAGAAGCCACCTGCTTCCCCTTGGGATCTCTCGTCTGCACAAGATTGGCTTTAGCCAACTGTTTGGACAGAGTGTCCACCTTTTGTTGGGAACGCATCTCGTTCTCAACATGGATCTCTTGAAGTAGATCTCCCAAGCAAATGTCTAGCTTCTTTCTGTGCATCCTTGCATAGAAGGTACTCCATCCAGTAGGAAGTTTTGAGATGATCCCTCCGACGACAAACTTGTCGGGAAGGGGCATCTCTTCGTCTTCCAGTTTTTGACGCAGCTTCAGAAATTTCTTCACCTGTGGTAACATGGACTTTTCGTCCTCAAAGAGCAATTTGTGATATTTTTTAACCACAAACATTTTGTTCCTGTTCTTGTCTTCTTCATACAGTTTTTTCACAGACTCCCATATGTCTCTAGCAAGTTCCTTCTTCGAGTAGGATTCTGCCAGGGAGTCCTCCATAGCATTCAGGATGAGAAGCCTGCAGATGCTATTTTTCCTTCTCCACTTGGCCTGGAGTTTGGTAGCCGCGTTGATGGCGGCAGTAGATCCAGTGTCTGGAACAGAGGGTTCTTCCTCCAACAGAACATGATCAACGTCTTTTAGTTGAAGAGTTAGGTAAACCTTTCTCTTCCACACTTGATAATGCTCTCCATCGAACTTTTCCAACTTGCAGAAGTCCGATTGGAGGAGCGAAGCATTAATGTTTTCCATCTACACGGATCTACTACTAAAATATCATCAAATAGCGACATATATTAGCGACGGCAAGAAAATACGTCGCCAGTAGCGACACCTATATCAGCACGTCACAAAACGTCGCTCACCAGCAACGTTCTGCGATATCAATTTTTTACGTCGCTGAATAGCGACGTTCCGCGACATAATATAAATATATGTCGCCACATTACGACGTTTAGCGACGTCATAGAGTGACGTCGCTAAGTTATTTTACTTAGGGCACGCCGCTGCCTTCTTTTCCCCCACTCTCACTCGAAAATCCCAAAATTCTCATTTTCTCCCGCCCCCAACCCCCCCCGGCGACTCCCTCCCCCTCTGCGACTCCCTCCCCCTCCGGCGACCCACTTCCCCCCGGCGACTCCCTCCCCCTCCGGCGAGCTCCTCCTCCTCGAGATCCTCCTCCTCGAGCTCCTCCTCCCCCAATCCGAGCTCCTCCTCCTCTTCCTCAGGTAAACCCTAACCTAAGTCCTCTCCCTCCTCCTCCTCCTCTCCCACGGACACACACACACACGGACACACGGACACACGAACACACATCGTGTCCCCAAAGACTCGTGCCCATTGGATTCGTGTCCAGTTTTGGATGTGTTGAGTTTGGTTTGTTTTTGGACACATGGTATCGAGTATTTGGACACGAGTTTGGTTTGGACACATGGTGCAGGTCTTAGGGCCTGTACAGGCAGCAGGCAGGAGACAGTGGTTTTAGGGTGTGTGTGTTTGTATAGGTAATAAGCAAGGGTTTTCATATGTGTGAGTAATAGGACGAGCAGTGTTCAGGATCAGTCAATAGGTTATAGGTAATGGCAGTGGATTGGTGATCCAATATAGGTAGGTAGTGAGGTATTGTGTAATATGAGGTATAGATATATGTAAAGTATAGAGTATAGTATGGAAAAGGTTTAGGAATACCTAGATACTAGAGTATGGGAAAAAGGTTGATACCTAGACAATGGTATAGATGGAAAAGTGTAGTTAATAGGAAGTGGTATATAGAGTAAGTCAAGATATAGATAGGGTTAATTGGCTTATAATCTATATACATAGAGTATAGGGTTTAACGGGGTAAATTAAGATAATGACTATTTTTCAATATATGAGTTAAATATCTTAAGATATAGTTATAGTTAGGATTTTATGGTTGGTAATGGTTAGAAATAGTGGAATTAGACTAGTTTTGACCTTGGTTGACCACAGTTAATTATTTTGATCAAAAGTTAACCAAAAGTCAATCGTAGCCTAGTTTTGACTAGAACTTGACCGAAGTTGACAAATTGACCTAGTTTGACCAGAGTATTGACTTGGGTTGACCCAGGGTTGACCAAGTTTGACTTTGACCTTGTTTGACTTTGTTTGAGTTAGTACAACCTAGTTTGACCTAGATTGCATATCATTGTTATTAGTAACTGTCCGCTACTAATGTGTCCCTAATAAGACATAATATACGAATTTGTGCCTGTTGGATAATGTGTGTCCATCTTTGCAGAATTATTTCCAAATGGATATGAATTACTACTTGCGGAATCGTTCATGGATGTACAATCGTCGTCCTGATGATATGTGTGGTATGCGAGATGAATACATAGCGGGAGTAGAGCAGTTCCTGCAGTTTGCTAAGGCGTTCCCTCAGTACATGGACGGCACCAAAATTAAGTGTCCGTGTGTGAAATGTCATAACGTAAAATATTATCCAGAAGTGGAAGTGACATATCATTTGTACTCGAGGGGTTTCACGCCTAATTACTATCAGTGGACCGCACACGGAGAACTTGAGTCTTTAGCATCAGAGTCGGAGCCTTATATTGAGCCATATATGCATGCGGGACCTAATTTTGTTTCAGATAATCATGCATACGACGACGGGTGTGTGAACATGGTTTTCGACGCTGCGGGGCTTAATTTCGTTCATGATGCACCTGAGGAGGCACCGAACGCCGATGCTGCACAGTTCATGGAGTTGCTAGAGAATGCAAGGACTCCATTGTATCCTGGTTGTGAGGATCATTCACCGTTGGAGGTGGTTACAAGACTGTTGAGCATTAAGTCAAATTTTAACATGTCGCAAGAATGCTACAACCGAGTGTTGGAGTTGATTATAGAGATCTTACCGGCGGGTGCTAAGTTGCCTAAAGACTTTTATCGGTCTAAGAGGATGGTGAGATCGCTCTGGATGGGATACGAGAAAATCGATTCTTGTCGCAATGGGTGCATGCTGTACTACAAAGACGACAAGGACGCAGATGTGTACAAATTTTGTGGTGCTGATCGCTACAAGACAACTAGTACAGGAAGGTCTACCGGTGCAAGAAGACCGACCGATTCAATGCACTACTTGCCTTTAACGCCGTGGTTGCAAAGATTATTTATGGTGAAAGAGACGGCCGAAAATATGAGTTGGCACATGCGAGAACAGATTGAAGGAGTGTTGGATCACCCATCTGATGGAGAAGCGTGGAAGCACTTTGATCGAGTGTATCCCGATTTTGCTTCAGATTCGCGTAATGTCAGGTTGGGACTATCTTCTGACGGTTTTACTCCTTTTGGTCTTTCGGGATCCCAGTATTCGTGTTGGCCTGTGATTGTCACTCCGTATAACCTTCTGTCTTGGATGTGCATGAAGACTCAGTACATGTTTCTAACCGTTATAATTCCTGGTCCGAACAATCCCAAGAGGAACATTGACGTCTACTTACAGCCTTTGATAGATGAGTTGAATCAGTTATGGGAAGTAGGCGCTAACACGTACGATGTTTCCAGTAAGCAGAATTTTCAGATGAAGGCAACCCTTATGTGGACCATCAACGACTTTCCGGCCTATGGAATGTTATCTGGATGGAGCACTCATGGCCGTCTCTCATGTCCGTATTGCATGGACCGTAGTAAGGCTTTTCGCTTGAAACACGGAGGAAAACCGTGCTTCTTTGATTGTCATCGGCAATTTCTGCCAAAAGATCATCCGTTCAGAAGGAACAGGAATGCATTCCGTGCCGGCGTTGTAGAGAAGGGTGATCCACCGCCAAGGTGGTACAGAGCCACGATATGGGATAAGGTTAAAGATTTTCCAAGTGCTATCGAAGATCCTACAACTGGGTACAAGTGTAATGGATTTGGTAGAGATCATAACTGGACAAAGAGGAGCATATTCTGGGATCTGCCATACTGGAGTACCAATCTGATCAGACATAATCTTGATGTCATGCATATTGAGAAGAATGTGTTTGATAACATAATTAATACTGTGATGGACGTAAAAGGAAAAACGAAAGACAATCCCAAGGCCAGGTTGGACTTAGAAGAAATATGCAAACGTCTTGCGTTGCATTTGATACAGCAGAATGGAAAACAGTTCCTGTCGAAGTCAATTTTTTCGCTGGACAAGGAGGATAAAGTGAGACTTTGTCGGTGGATCCAGGGCCTAAAATTTCCAGACGGATATGTGTCAAATCTGAGAAGATGTGTCAATCCGAAGGAAAAAAATTGACGGGTATGAAGAGCCACGATTGTCACGTATTCATGGAGAGGTTAATTCTGATTGCATTTCGAGAACTCTTACCGCAGGCAGTTTGGGATCCATTAACGGAGCTTAGCATATTCTTCAGGGATCTTTGTTCTAAGAAATTGCTCGTTGATCGTCTAGAAAAGCAAGAGAAGGACATTGCGGTAACACCAAGCTAGAGAGGGTGTTTCCTCCTAGATTCTTCGACTCTATGGAGCATTTGCCGATTCATCTATCCTATGAGGCACGTGTTGGTGGACCCGTCGAATATCGATAGATGTACCCGTTCGAGCGATATTTGAATCACCTAAAAAGAAAGATGAAAAATAAGGCACGGGTCGAGGGTTCTATTTGTTGAGAATGATACTATTACATTAATTTTTAATGTTGTTTTCAGCATATTTAATGATGATGTGAGGTCAGGTAGGCCACACATAACAGAAGAAGAACTAGAAGAAGAAATGAGGCGTTATTTTCTATCATGGTTGAGTGCATATGTAAGACTTGAGAACTCTGTAATGACCTTTCTGTATATGCACTTGATTGAGAATGAGCTTAATTGCTTCTTTCGTGGTATTTAGGTCGATCGTCCATACGCAAGACTTGAGAATGAGTCTATCAGAATGCTAGCTAAGGGACCAATTTATGCTGCAAAAATATGGCCAAGGTACTGTGTTAATGGGTTTAGGTTCAAGTCAACAACTTGCCCGATCAGAGACAACTTTGTGGATCTTGACTCCACCAAAAACAGCTGTTTGTGTATCAGATCTTCGAACTACAAAGATGTTGATGCGGGCAACGATTTCTATGGCGTTCTATGGGAGATCGTGGAGCTGACATATAGTTATGGAATAGAGCCTGCTAAGATTGTGTTATTCAGGTGTGATTGGTTCGATTCGATTGAAGATCAAGGTTGGAAAGTAGACAAGCACGGTCTTGTTGATATAAACTATCGGCGTCGATATCAAGCCTATGAACCATTTGTCCTATCAAGTCAGGCTCAGCTCGTGTACTTCACAAGTTATCCTAAACGGGAAACAACAAGGTCGGACTGGTGGGCAGTATGCAAGACCAAAGCTAGAGATACCTTTGAGGTTGACGATATAGCTTATCAACAGGATGAACTACCTCTTGTAACAAATATTATAGAAGTGGACACGACGGAAGTTCCTCATTACACATCTAATTGTGTAGAAGAAGTAGAATTATCTGAAGAGGAAGATGCAGATGAAAGTGAAGATGTAGAGGAGGAAGAAGAAGAAGAAGAAGATGAGCTAAACGAACTAGATGAGTCTGCATCAGAAGAGGATTAAAATCTGTGATGTCTATTATATAAATATATATTTTTGTAATAATAAATCTGTGACACTTTAGTGACGTCTATCATATAAATATGTATTTTTGTTTTATTGTCATATGTTATTGTCATATGTTATTGTCATATGTTATTATCAGGTATGGCTGGACGACGCGGAGCATTTCGCATCCGGCAGCCTCGGCAGCCTCGGCGTGGGAATGGAGAGGGCAGTTCCGTACCCTCATCCTCATCTCCGAGTACGCCATTGTACCATTCTGTTCCCGGTCCAGTATCGGGACAGGGCAGTTCCAGCAGGTTGCCGACTCCTCCCTCGTCGTCCAGCCTTTCTGATCCCGTGTCCAGCAGGTTTCCGACTCCTCCCTCGTCGTCCAGCCTTTCTGATCCTATGTCCAGCATCCCTGATCCCCCGTCCAGCATTCCTCCAGTCGACGGCTCTATGGGGGGAGCCGACGCCGAGCATATGGAGGACGGCGATCAGACTGATCCTGCCCAGGCAGGAGATGAGAGCGACCCTCCATGCGCTCCCCCGGACGAGACGCGTATGGAGATTTGGACGGACGGGCCTATAAAGTAAGTTAATTAATTAATATATATTTCTCAAATGATTATATGTACATATATATTCATGAAAAATTATTATTGTATAGATATCGGCCTTCTGTAGTTCAGAGACAGCTGGGGACATTTGTGAGGCAGAACTATGGTGGGGCTTGGATTAACTACTCAGATGCTCCCGCAGATAGGAAGGCCTTTTGGTTCGCCCACTTCAAGGTAAAAAAATTTTTTATTTTTAAATTTTAATAATCATTTCTGTATATTATACAACTTTTGTATTTTACTTCTTGTAGAGGACCTATTTCTATCCACCACACCGGGCGGCGAGGATCGAAGGCCAATTTTCTGCCGTCGTAGCCAAGCTCATCCGTGATGCGATCGACGACCAGAAGCGTCGTGATATCTCCGGAAGGCCGATCTAGGGTTGAATTACGCCAGAGCAGTGGACTGCGATGAAGGCTAGATTCAGCTCTCGCAGTTACCAGGAGCGGTCTGAGAAGGCCAAGGTGGCGCGGTCGAGCGCCGGTAAGTGGTGTGGTGGCTCCATTCCGATGACGGAGCATTTTCGTCGTCTGGTACATTTCCTATGACGGACATTAATTTATATATAGTTCGATAGAATATTTAATACTAATAATAGATAATATATTTTAACAGGTCAAGAAGGGTGAGGACCCGAACATGGTGATCGTCTTCCTGGTCACCCATCGGAGGGCTGGGGAGTTCATTGACGAAAGGGCGATGCAGGCATATGTACGTTCTATTCTTTATATTAACTGACTATAATTTAGAAAACAGGAAAATAGATATCAATATAGACTTTAGTAAACACTTACACGTTAGCAAACATGTTCTAGGCCGAGTTTGTTCAGCTACAGAAGGAGGCGGCTAATGCTGCTGCTGCTGCTAGTGCGCAAGCTGAGGGAGGGGCTGGTACTTCCTCCCAGCCGCCTGCAGAGCCGGACGAGCTCTGGATGACCGCCGTTGGCGGTCTTCAGAAGGGTACGTACTACGGTACGGGATCCTACGACGCGTATTTGGCTTCGAAGTCATCCCGGGCCCCCTCTGTCAGTGCGCAGTCTCCGGCTACGCAGGCGTCGTCACGAGCTGAGGATGTTCGTCGTCATATCGAGGAGCTACGTCGCGAGTTACAGCAGCAGATTTCTGATGCGGTCGAGCGACGAATCGACCCACCGATCGTCACCGGACGATTTGATGCGGTCGAGCGCAGTATACAGGAGCTGATGAGTCTGCATCAGGCTGCAGCTGCCAACTTGCAGACGCTCACCGAGTCTACGCAGCGTACAGAGCATAGACAGGTCGAGCTGGAGGGAGCGCAGAGGAGCATGTCTGCCTCACTCGTTGACTATACTGATAGGGTGGTGAGTACCCTTAATGCGCATGGTGAGAGACTGCGGTCGCTGGAGCAGATACGTCCTCCCGGTCCATCGACGGCGCCGACTCCAGACATTGCACTGCCTCCTACTGCCCCTTCGGTACAGCTCACCCAGGAGCAGTATGAGTACATGCTATCCCATATGCCTGACTACAGGGGTCCGCAGTAATTTTATTGGTTTTTTTATGAGTTGTATGTATTGGCCCTATGGGCAAATTGTTTATTGGTTCTATTTGTTGGTACACTTGGTGGGAGACTTTTTTTTATCTTCCATTTTATTTGACTCTATTGGATGTTTGTGAGGATGTGTCTGTGATATTTACTTTGCACTGCCTCCTATTTTTATTTGGTTATTTACTTTGTGATATCTACGACGGGGATGACAAATATACCTACGCTGGGTTATAAGCGATGATCTGATATACAAAGGAGGTGCTGCCGAAATTTTAAAAAAATATATTGTGTATTTTTGTTATGATGTGTGTCTGTGTTTACAGTGAATGTGAAATGCAGTGTTCGAAACCATCGGCAGTTTCGATTATTATTGTGTGTGTTATCTTGGATAGAAATAGCAACAGTTTAGGGTGCACTTCTGAGAGCTTCATTTTCACGTCCTTCACTTTCTCGGGACGTCGTAAAGGTTCCCGAGAAGGTGAAGGACGTGAAGAGGAAGCTCTGAGAAGTGCACCCTGAACTGTTGCTCTTTCTATCCAATATAAAACATAGAACAGTAAGCGAAACTGTCGATGGTTCGAACACTACACTTCACACACACTGTACACACAGACACACAGCATAACAAAAATAGATATTTTATTTTTTAAAATTTTTTAATAATTGCGACGTATAGCGACGTTCTGCGACAGACTGCGACGGATGGTAGACGTCGCTATACGTCGCTCATTAGCAACGTTACGTCGCTAGACGTCACTAATTTACGTCGCTACATGAGTCGGTAGGCGTCGCTAATCTGCCCACGTGGCTGCCATGCCAGGTCATCATATATAAAGTTTACTGCGTCGCAAGTGGTCGCTTTACGTCGCAGTTTTGGCGACGTATGGCTACGTCGCCATCTGTCGCTAATTTTGCGACGTCTAGCGACACTAAAGATTACGTCGCTAATAGAGACGTTCGGCGACGAAAGTGGCATCTGCGACTTGTCTATAAGCGACGTCCGATTTTCGTCGCTAAATACGTCGTAAATTGAATTTAGCGACGTATTTTGGTTATTTAGCGACGTCTCCTGACGTCGCTATTTGATGATATTTTGGTAGTGATCTTGCTTTGAGATTGTCAGTCCCGGGGCTTGATCGAAGATGGTAAAACAGATGCAACAGAGATCTACGATGATACAAAAACCAAATAATCCGCTTACAATATGGAGTAGGAAAATAGAGAAGAAAAGATTTTTCGTTCTTCCTTGCAAACGTGTTGCAATTGAGACAGAACGAGTTACAATAATCTAGAGAAAGATGAGAAGGAGAAAATTGCTGGGGTGTCAAAACACCGTTGCTCAAAGCAAGATTCGCCCCACACGATCTGCTTCCAGGAACCAGCAAGTTTGAAGAACTTGTGGAACGCTCGAAGTCACCTCTGTTCTGACTCCTCGGATGGACTTGCAATGGCGGCAGCAGCTCCCTCTCTCTTTCTCCTTTTCTGACTTGTATTTTTCGTCGTAGTCACAAAGGAGGCCAGAAGAGAGTATTTATAGAGAGAGGGTGGAAACCCTAGCCGCCTCTTCAGTTATGGAAAGATTGAATCAAATCCCAAAAAGATAGCAACGAGATTAATTCAAATCCCACAAAGATAGCAACGAAATTAATTCAAATCCCACAAAGATAAGATCTGAATTAATCGCATTGATTCAGCCTTTCCATAACTGACTTGTAATCTGCACAGTCAGCGGAGCCTTCCATGCGGCAGTAGCAGCAGCAGCCTGGCCGCATGAGCCTCATGGCCGCAAGGACCGCATGGACCACATGAGCCGCATGAGCCGCATGTACCACATGGGCCGCATGGGCCGCATGGCCGTCGGGCTTAGCTCCAACTGGAATTAATCCAAGAGAATGACAAAAGCATTAATGCTTAATCCTTGGAGCCTTATTCTTACCTCCTAGTAAAATCACCCACATGGTTCCCTCCTTAGGGTCACCACCCCATGTACATCTCTCAACAACACACCCAAGTATATATGTTGAGATAACTCATGGTGCATTTCCGATGTGGGACTAAAATTTTACAAGGCATGTTGAGAGCTAGCTCTCTCCATGTAAAAAAATCACCAACAACTATGAGCATAAGAAAAAAAATTTGGGGGGGCCCCAAAAAAAATAGCCAAAAATTGCCCCTGCCTCTATTGGGCAGCCCTCTCACTTATCCTTCTATTTTCTCGAATTTTATGGAACTGTAGATGTTGAAAAGCCTTGGCTTTATTTGAGAGAGAGAGAGAGAGAGCGCTCTCTGGTTATATATCCATCCGTCCATCCATAGTATGGGTCAGTGTCCCTTTATTCCTTGTTCTTTGATCAAGTCCAGAAGAAAGAAACCGTACGCAGTTCCCGATTCTTGTAGGGGCAGGCTCATCCCCACCTCCCAAAGAGAAGTTGGTATAGATCTTGATTTTATTTCCGGTGGCCCCATAGAAAGATGGAGGGGAGGAAAGGGAACCCCCTTGCTTGCTTTCATCCCTTACAACTAGTCAAAACAGTCATTTGAATCATGTACGTTGCCGGGAGATGGAATCACATAAACATATATTTCCTTTATATTGTGTGTGATCATATATATGCGCTTCCTTTTTTTGGGTCTGATGCATAGAATCAATCATTGGTGACTGATTTTAATCTGCTACGTGCTACCTAGGTTTCTAATAATGAGCTCCCATTTCTAACTATCATGAGACAAGTATTTTGGCATGAAAATACCTATCTGTTACTTGTATCTATTGTATTTTTTTTAGACTCAGATTATACCATATTTATCCGATCTCTGATGTTGTGGTATCGTGGGTGCGACAGTCGAACGTTTTCACGGCATTTCATCATTGTCATTGCACCTCTGTCAACATTGGCACCCTCTTGGTCGTAAGGGACGTCCACGAGCCGGTCGCACCCGCTCGACGTATGCTCAAGGCGAGGTAACTTCTATGATTCCGTGTCCGAGTCGAGGCACATTCACGGACCGATCGCATCCGCACGAACGCTTGCTGGAAACGACATGCACGAGTTATGCGTTGCCCAATAAACTGATTGGTTCTAATGAATCCGGATTATGATGCCGAAGGATAGGAGGAATCTTGTCGCCAACCTCCTTGTTGGCTGCCACATATTTAATACCAAATGCCAGTGAATCACAATGGTTAGAGCACCAATAGTAAGGCTCATCATAATTTCTAGATTCCAGATTTAGAATGTAGGAGTCTATTCTCTATGATAGTAAGGTTTATTTAGAGCTTCGGATTCATAATGGTCCCATCCCAGCCACATAAGCTATAGCTTAGAGAATGTACAAACTCATTCTGTCAGGGTTAAATTTGGAGCTAGACACAATTTCTACATTCTAAATTTTATATATTTTTTGAAGAAAAATAATGATAACACTTGGGTCTATATCCATTCATCTCTTTTTTGTCTAAAGATTTATTTATTTATTGTTCTCATACAAATCCGACCCATTTTATTTATTTATTTATTTATTTTTCACAAATTTGGGCTTTTGTTTTTAGCTTTAATATTGATGTCCTCTCAGTTCTAACTGCTTAAACAAGAGCGTGTGTATCTGTTAGTTCTGTACTACGATCTGCACTCTGTAAGAATGTCAGATATTCTAGTACTTTTGCCGATGTTTTATTTTCTCTCTTTAGGTCCTCGCGTCCTATGAACTATTTATTCATCTTCTGATATCGTATTATGTTGTTGTGTTTGAAGCTAAATACATCCAGAATACCAGTTTCTTATGGACATGGCGAATTCTACGTCATATCTACTTTTGCTCATCCTGAAATTTCAAGTTCTTCCACGGAAGCTTGCAGTTGGTTGTTCTCTTTCATTCTTCCACAATAATGTTACTTTTTGTCAAGTTCCAACACCCCCCCCCCCCCCCCCCCCCCCCCCCCCCACCCCCCCCACCCCACAAAAAAAAAAAAAAAAAGCCTCTTTGGAAAAGAAATAAATAGCTCAACCCTTGATCAATTTGCTAATAGATCCTAACTAACTAATACCATCAGAGAGGGAGAGAGGAAAAGCTGATGAGTTGCCTTTGATGCAACTTGTCCTCACATGCAATCCACTTTTCCACTACAAAATCGACTTTGGACCCCAAATTTAACCTCCTCTGCAAGGAAAGAACAGCCAGCCCATCGATTTTTCTTTCCTCCTCAATTCTATTCCCTCCAACTTCATAAAAGCAAAAAATACGCCAACAAAAGAGTTCCTCAAAAGCATACAAAGCCTTAACTCTCACACACATGCACTCTCTTATATCCCCTGCAACAACCACCTCCCTCACCCTGCTTTCCTCAATCAACCAAACACAAACATACTAATAGTTATCATAAACATGAGAGCAGGAGGCTGCACAGTGCAGCAGGCCCTCACCTCAGAGGCCGCGGCCGTCGTGAAGCAGGCCTTGGCCCTAGCACGGCGTCGGGGCCACGCACAGGTCACCCCGCTCCACGTGGCCAGCACCATGCTCTCCTCCTCTGGCGGCCTCCTCCGCTCCGCCTGCCTCCAGTCCCACTCCCACCCGTTCCAGTGCAAGGCGCTCGAGCTCTGCTTCAACGTGGCCCTCAACCGTCTCCCAGCCTCCTCCTCCTCCCCCCCTATCCTCGGAGGATCCCACCACCACCACCAACATCCGTCCCTCTCCAACGCGCTCGTCGCCGCCTTCAAGCGCGCGCAGGCCCACCAGCGCAGGGGCTCCGTGGAGAGCCAGCAGCAGCCGCTGCTCGCCGTCAAGATCGAGCTCGAGCAGCTCGTCGTATCAATCCTCGACGACCCCAGCGTCAGCCGCGTCATGCGGGAGGCCGGCTTCTCCAGCACCCAGGTGAAGGCCAATGTGCTGCAGGCCGTCTCCGTCGAGACGGTTGCACCCGCTACAAACCCTAGCCCTAGCCCCAGCAGGCCCATGGAGGCCAGCAAGGCGATTAGGCCTAATTCTTCCAGTTTGACAAGAGGAGAGGACGCGACGAGCGCCGTCCTCGACTGCATGGTTAGCGGTACCAGGAGGGGTGTGGCGGTCGTTGGCGAAAGCCTGGCCTCCGCCGAGGGGGTGGTGGAGGGGGTGATGGACCGGGTCGAGAGAGGAGAGGTTAGTGCCGAGGTTCTCAGGAACCTCCAGTTCATAACCCTCCCGCTCTTCTCCTTCCGGAACATGGGGAGGGAGGAGGTGGATCAGAAGGTCGGGGAGCTGAGGTGCCTCGTCGAGAGCTGCCGCGCGGGGATCGGAGGGGTTGTCCTCTACTTGGGGGACCTCAGCTGGGCTGCCGAATTCCGGTCTAAGGAGAGGGGATACTATTTCCCGGTGGAGCATGCGATCATGGAGATCAGGGGGTTGTTGGTCTGTGGAGGGAGTGTGAGGTTTTGGGTCATGGGGATGGCCACTCACCAGACCTACATGAGCTGCAGGGTTGGGAACCCCTCACTGGAGTCTCTCCTTGGTCTTCAAGCCCTCACCATCCCTGCTGCAGCTGGCCTGGAATTGAGCCTCAATCTCAATCATCATAGGTAATTGTCGCGTTGAGCTAGCTAATTCAGTACTGCAAATTTGAATTTTTCATCGTAATTTTATTTGTTTGATTTATATTTTCATTCATTTATCTTGTTCTTGCATGCTGGTCAAATGTTAGAGTTTTCACTTCTTCGTATTTATTTTATGATTCTCGCTTTCTCATCCATTTATATGAAAGATCTCAGACTTCTTTGTTTTTTGATTAAGCGATTGTTTGCATATATTTTTTGCTATAATCGATGAGATTCGCTCGGAAAAGATTGGATCCCTGAACTTTAATGTTAAAAGCCGATACTTATGTTCTTTTTTTTTTCCTTCTCCTTTTCTCCTTTCCTCCTTTCCTTTCCCTTCTTTTTAACAGTTACAACACTGTTAAACATTCACATTTTGTAGTTCTTCGAGACATTGCGTTTCGAACGCCACGACGCTTTTTTTTTTTTTTCTTATCAGTGTCATTTTTCACTTTGCCATTTTTGGTGTGCTTTTCAATTTACAAGTAAATTTTGGTTGGAAGAACATGTATTAAGTACAATACGAGTTGCTTACTGAAGACTGTTGTAATTAACCTTGATTAGTAATTGTTCGAGCATAAATAGTTCCACAAAGTTACTAACGTTCTATTCTCCATTCGATTCAAGTAGCCCGCTTAAAAGAAAGAGGAGTGGAGATGGTCCTCATTGGCCTTTGTCAGAGGATGGAATAGAGAACCAGCTCACTTGCTGTGGCGATTGCTCGATAAAGTTCGAGAGCGAGGCTCGAGGCCTACGAAATGCATCAAGCAGTACCCATGGCTCGATGATCACCTGGACACTTCCTTCATGGCTCCTACAGTACAGGGAAGAGAGCAATAGAGCAACAAACAAGGATCAGGTATTTGTCCAAAAGTAGCAATTGCATATATGCCAATTAATGTGAACTTCTTGCTCATCTTTTCCTCCTCTCCCTGTATATATATATATTGCAGGAATCTCTGCAACACCTTTGCAAGAAGTGGAACTCCATATGCGACTCGACCCACGGAAACCGACACCCCTCGTCGGAGATCACTCTCCACTTGTCTTCGATCTCTCCTTCTTCTTCGTCCGTCTCTTCCTATGACTGCCAACCGTCTCCCAGGCTCGGTCACCGCTCAATATTCTTCCTGCAAGAAAAGCCAAACCCTAACTCAACTTCTTCCAGTGAAACAATGGAAATGGAGTGTCCCTCAAGATTTAGGGAGATCAACACCGAGAACCTAAAGATCTT
Organism: Iris pallida; assembly: GCA_029216955.1. Taxonomy (NCBI): domain Eukaryota; kingdom Viridiplantae; phylum Streptophyta; class Magnoliopsida; order Asparagales; family Iridaceae; genus Iris; species Iris pallida. The sequence continues at coordinate 109,638 of JANAVB010028619.1, forward strand.
GTGCAATGCATTGGAGAGGAAGGTTACGTGGCAGAAGACGATCATTCCCGAGATTGCGAGCACCATCCTGCAGTGTCGGTCGGGGATGATGCGAAGGAAAGATAGAGCAGAACTGGCGAGGGCCAAGGAAGAGACATGGCTGTACTTCCAAGGTGGCGATGCTGACGGCAAGGAGAAGATTGCGAGGGAACTAGCAACCCTAGTCTTCGGTGGTGGTACGCGTACGAATCTCGTCTGCATTGAGCTCAGCACCTACTCATCGACTAGGTCCGATTCCGTGGATGATCAGCCTAACAAGAGATCAAGGTCGGAATCAAGCCAAACTTATCTTGAAAGACTATTTGAAGCGCTTCGCGAGAACCCTCATCGTGTATTCTTGGTGGAAGACATCGAGCAAGTGGATTCACGCTCTCAGATGGGCATCAAGGCAGCGATCGAGAGCGGCAGAATACGTGGCTCCAGTGGAGAGGAAGTCGATGTCAGTGACGCGATTATCATACTGAGCTGTGAAAGTTTCGACTCGGCATCAAGAGCTTGTTCGCCTCCAGTTAGGCAGAGGTTGGGGAGTGAGGAAGTGAAGGATGCAGGAAGTGATGACAAAGAGTTCAGCTCAAGTGTTTGCTTGGATTTAAACCTTTGCGCTGTTGACGACGAGGAAGACGAGGATTGCTACAATGGTGATGTGGGTCTTGTCGATTCAGTGGATAGAGCGTTCTTCTTCAAGTTGCCAAATGACTTGTAATTTGTGAGCACTCTTTGTGTCACATGAGATTGTTGGTTCTTGATTTCTCGTTTTCTTTAATTTTCTAGGGGTTTTTTATGTGAATTTTGAGATGGGATAGAAAGTTTTTAGGTCTTAGTAGGTCTTGTACCTAAAAGAAAGATGTATATCTATCTTCTGTATAATGTTTTATGGATTAGGCATTCGTTTGTTTGAGATTGTACTAAATTTGCTTAATTAAAATTTATATATATTTCCACGATTTTGGTATAAACTGACCATCAAATTTTTATATATTTTTGGATTTTGCATTCATGTGAAGTTTTTTTTTATCACTTTAACAACACCACCACCATCCATGCATGTGGATTAATTTTTTTTATACATATATGGAACACATTCAATCAAAACTTTGCTTTGTTATAGTTAGTAATATTTAATTAGATAGTCGAACTCGAGTGACCCTTGTGGTTACAGCGGAGAGACATAAGGCTCTGGCTGAATGGCAAATGATCAGTGGATCGAGCAATATGTCACTACACCAAAATAGTCAATTTGTAACACAATTTTTTTACGATTAGTAACGGTTATTATCGTGACAATCTTGTAACAGTAATAACTGTTACAATAACTAAAAAATCGTTACTAAAATTCTTAGTTTCTTATTTTTATTATTTTTATAATTTTGTGACCCTAAAAACCGTTACATAATTTAATACAAAATTTAAAAAGAAAGCTAAAGTGTTACTAACAAAAATTCCTTCCCGCACCAATTTTCATTATTCCCTCTCCCCACCCCCCCCCTCTCCCGCTCTCTCTTTCGAGCGTCCCCTTTTCAGCATTCCTTCTCTCTCTCTTGAGTACGAGAAATCCTATGCCTTCCTCCTCCTTTTCGTTTCCACTGCGGTGCTTTCGACATCAGAGAGTAAAAAAAAAAATTCTTCTTCTCCACAAAAAATTAGGACATCAAAGCGTAAAAATTAGGGTTTTGAGCTTCCCAGTCTCTGATCCAGTCCTTGTTGATGTCGACAACAAAGGGGAGTGACAGTCAAAGAAAAAAGGGCTCTGACTCACTCATATTGGAGAAAAAAGCGAGAGGCATCGCCTATCTCGAGCCAACGCCATTCTCTCTAGGTCAGATATTATTATTCCATTGAAATTAAGGTTTTGTCTCGATTTAGAGTTTGATTTATTATTTTTTGTTAAAATTGATCTAGAAATCTAGATTTAATCAAAGAATTCAGAGAAATTCTATCGGCACTAAGGATTTCAAGGAGAAAATAGGAAGAGCAGAAGAAGACTGAAGAGACGATCCATAGGTGATTTCTTAATTTTTTGGAACTTTTAGCTTAGAATCTTTTGTAATTTGAGTTTTAAGTCCCGATCTTTAATTTACTTTGTGACATTATTGTTTAATGTTGATTAGTTTTTTTAGAGTTTTATCGATTCAGAAAATTAGCCGATTTTGGAGAAGGCATTGTTCTGTGACTTGAATAAACTGTAATGTTAATATTACTCTAGATCAAGTATTTGATCTTTGAAATTATGGTTTAAAGTTGATAATTCCAGCAAGATAAATAATTTTAGCACGTATTACTGTATAGGAGTTGAAAATAGGGACAATCATTACTTCTCTTGATGGAGTTTATACATAATACCTCATGACGAAGAACATGGACAACCTTTACCGGCATAATGTTCAATGTTATTACTATATACTAATGTTAACTATCTTTGGCTTCTTTTAGTTCAATGAAAACAAATGTCTTTATTGTTAGCAAAATGAGTTGTACTCTTTTTCTCATGCCAAATACCGTATCAGGTTTGGAGGAATATTTAATATGGCATAGTTACTACGGGATGCCTTTAGAGTGGGATTTTTGACAGAGGTCCTTGGTGGCAGTGCTTCTTCAATGGATATACGATACGGCATGGTTGGTTGTCTAAATCTAAGATCAACTAGCTTGCTCGTGCCCTGACTGATGCAATATTTAGACAATATTGTGAAGGTACTTCTTTTGTTTAATCAGATCCAAAATTGGTATTTTTTTATCTACATACGACATATACATTATTGAGTGGTATTCACTATTTTCATGTCCAACTATAGTATCAGGGAGTATCTCTGGGCGAAAGCCGGCGCTTCATGGCTTCCATGTTCATGCCCTTGGCGATACTACAAATGGCTGCATGTCCATTAGTAATTTGATTTTATTTTGGGTTCAAAGGAAACTTCCATAGAAAACCTTTGGTTGTAAGTAAAATTTTTTTCTGTCACAGTAAATAATGATCATTGGTAATACATGGGCTCATTTCAATCATGTTGGAAAGGAGCATGGAACTCCTGATGAGGAGGTTCGCCATGCTGGTGATCTTGGCAATGTGAAGGCTGAAAAGGATGGTATAATTTCTTTTCTTTTTTATTTTTGATAATATCTTTTTATGAGTGGATACTGAGCCCCTTCGTTACACCTCGTAGCTCCTCTATAGGCCAAGCCAACTTTCATCTATAATTCATATTTTTTTTTCAGTAACGTATCTTCCTTTTCTTGTCATTCTTTAGGGACTGCTAAATTTACCATTGTTGACAGCTAGGTATATTGACCCTTCAATTTTTTCTGACCCTGAAATAACATCTTTTATAGAATGCTTAGTGGGTCTTTTACTTTCAAAGCCTTTATTTATTTATATATTTATTTATCATCTTTCTATCACAGATTCCACTCACTGGACCAAATTCCATCATTGGGAGGGCTGTTGTCGTCCATGTTGATCCCGATGATCTTGGAAAGGGTAATATTTTTGCACAATAATATGTTTGTTAAATTTTTTTAAAAACTAGCTACTATTCTACATATACTAGTCTCAAGAAATAGTTTGATGATATTGTCTTACTTCAGAACCAAAAGCATGAATAAACAAGTATTTAAAATAGGAATATACCATCCTGTTATATTGCTTTGAAATCAGAATGACGTTACTTATAGCCTTTAGTAGAACGGAGACTTATAGTTTGGGTACTAATTCCATTGTCATCTTAAAAATTCCTTCTTTTCCTTCGGGATATGCTGGGATGGGAAGTGGATCTGTCATGTATTTGTACCCTTCTTCACGAGACTAGTATCAATGTGCAAAATGTAATATTTGCTGGAACCAAGATGCTTGAGCATTGCTTATTCTTTATTTTTGTTTCTTTTATGCAAGTTATTACGATTATGAAACCAACTAGTTTGTTACATCAACGCCTACTAATGTCCTCGACTAATTGATATTTTGTTTACAATTATTCATATATAGAGAAGGGTAACTTCACAATCTTGCACTATAATTTCATCATATTACTCTCTATCCCTACAGAATTGCCGACAATTTAGGCTTGTCTTTCAGTATTTGGTAATATCCTTGTGGAACCTGTCCACAGAAAGTTTGCGGTTATTGTCTTTTTCATATTCTCGAGAATAGGGGTGATGATACTTATTAGTCGCCTTTAACATATTTCAGTTACAATACTCCAAGTATCTGAGTTCAGCAACATATACTTTACGCAAAAAACATACATCAACAAACCAAAAAGCCACTTATGCTTTCATTAAACTTCTGCAAGCATAACAAATCTGAATATTTTATGCTACTAAAACCAAGAGTGTAATCAAGTTTTAGTTTTTCATTTGAACAAATTATATTTTCTGACTATTTGACTTTTTTCTCTTTCCAAATTATGTCTTAAACAATATTCTTATCTTTTTTTTCCTGTTTGAAACTCAATTTGTTGTCCAGGTCCTTACCTTGAGTATGTTGGTTATCTCATCATTTAAGGATGATATTACGCCTCAACATTTTTTCTAATTTTTTCCTATTTGAAACTCAATTCGATGTCCATGTCTTACCTTTACTATTTCTCTCATCTTTAAAGGATAATATTTTGTCTTAATAATTTTTTTGAGTTTTTTTCCTATTTGGAACTCAATTTGTTGTCCATGTGGTACCTTAACTATGCTCATTCTCTCTTAATTAAAAGGATACTCAGTAATCTCCCCTTGGTGGTCCACAGAAGGATACAATAGATGAGTGCAAGATTAAAACAGTGGCTGAAGTTACGTTGCTTTCGCCTTAAACATCTAATGGTGGGATACAACAGTTTGGCATCACAAATGCTGCCGATAGTTGTTTGCATTGGTGGATTGCAATGATGCCAATAGTTGCTTGCATTGGAAACATCTAATGGTGAGATACAACACTCTGGTCATATTAGTCTTGGATTGAATTGAGGTTAAAATGTGATTGTTAAGAGCAGGTTCAAGTCAGAGCTCCATTGGTGGCTCATTTGTAGGTAATTCTTTATCTAAGTTAGAACTAGGAACCGATTCTCCTTGGTATCTTCATCTTCATACTAGGTAATTAAGCTAGCCAGTACTTGGGCAAATACTATAGTAATGTAGAGTGTTCAATTGGCTTCATATACATTGTTGATCGAGCATCTGTTAACTAATGTTCTTCTTGCAGCTGTTGCTGCGACCTTTTCCCGGTTCCTCCCAGAGATCAAGGCAAGATATGACTACGGGGTGACGATATTCATACTGACATTAGCCTGGTGGCGGTGTTGAGCTATCGGGTGGAGGAGATGATGCAGATGGCGCATAAGAGGCTCTCTACCATTGCCTTGGTGTTGCAGCCTGCCTCATGACCTCCATGTTTGTGTTCCCAGTATGGGCTGGTGAGGATCTCAACGAACTGACTGCTGCCAACTTGGACAAGCTTGCTAGCTTCTGGGAAGGTATATAAATATATATTCCATATGTACAGATTAATTCAACAAGTACTGGATCATGAATTAATAATATGCACACAATGACAATTTCAGGACTGGGAGCCAAGTACTTTCATGAGAGAATTGGGAGTGAAAATTTGGAGGGAAATTTCTTTCTCCAAGTGCACAAGAGTGTTCTGAACTCGAAGGCTACGGAGGAATCTCTGGTGAGCACAACCAGAATGTTACTGTTTTGCTTACTTTATGCATACAAATTTTGTTATATTTGTTAGAGAAAGAGAAAGGTTCACTTAATCAAACAAATCCTACTTCAAAACCTGAAGTAATTAGCAAGCACATCTCAGAAACATCTTCTTATATTAATGGATTCTTTGCAAGTTCATCCTCTTAGCCACCAACTCAAGCAATCTTCTTAGGTTGTTACCCTCTGTTCACCCACTGTACTCATGGGTCTTCCAAGCCTACTTGTACTCGTTAGTCAATATCTCTCTCTTATTACACATCACTGCAGGCAAATATTACTGATACCCATCCTCTTAGCCTGTAGGAGAGATATGCAGCATGTAGCAGGATATGAATACAGGGAATGATGTTCAGTAAAACATAATATATTCCTAGGAGTTGTAGTATATTAGACATGGCTTGGAAATTGCAGGATATGTGCAACCTGGGAAATCAAGTTATGGCATTTGAACTTATGCTTGCCAGCAATATGCTCTAATTTCGACTTACCAGCTATAGGATACTGTCACGACCCGCACCCTAGAGTAAGGGCACGAGAAGTGGGTACGTCCAGCCTACGTCGTAGTGTCGGCGGTAAAACGCTGTCCTAGGTCAATCATCTAATAATATAAAGTACCTGTACAGTTTATACTCTCCGAATGGAGGTGACAAACAGAAAATAATCTCAATCACATCTAGGTAGAAGAATGAAAGATAGATAGATAGACAGTAACTCAAAGAGAACAGTAGAATAGATGAAATAAGTCCAAGTGTCTAGGATAACATAACATCAGAATGTCAACTCATAATACAATAAGTCTAAGAGTTTATACATCTCCACATCTCAAAATACAACTCAGAATGTGAGACAAAAGATAATACAGAAAAGACTGTCTAGCTAACTAGCCTAGACTACTGGGACAACATCCTCAGCTGCAGGTGGATCCTGCTGAGGGTCCACAACATAAGTATCATCTAGTCCTGCTCCATAATAGGTAGACACCAGGGCCTCATCCTCATCCTCTGTAATATTTTCAACAGGTCCAGTCAGGACAGGAACGAGCACAATACATCTCACGCAGTGCATAGTATGATAGGAAATATAAAGCATGCAATAGAGTAAAATACAGGAAACGCTGAAGGAAGATACATGTAGCAAAAAAGATAACTGTAATAAAATATCTACTATAATAGAGAACTAGCAGTGTCTAGTGAGTCAGAGTAAAATATAGACATGTGAAATGGCATAGGAGATTCATGGCTACAGCTAAGAGTGATTCATGACTATAGCTACTGGAGTAATATCCACATGACTATTTCCACTCCCCCATCCCCAATCAATACACAAGGATCCGTTCAAGTTATGTTAAGATTCGTGATAAGCCCATAAATGGGAGATTCATGAGAGGCTCTGTGAACATGAGAGTACATGAGTCACAAGCGATTCGTGAATCTATGAAAGCATAGAGATACATGATGATTCATGAAACGCACAAACATGATGTATCTGATGCTCCCGAAGGGGATAACATCTCATGAAAAGATCCATATAGTACCAATCTGTGATAACAATCATGTCAGCATCAAGTAAAGTAATCTAGAGCAAGAATATAAATCCTGGCAAATATGAAACGGTCAGAGAATGTACTCGCCTCATAACTGAATGTCTGAAGAAGATATACTGTCTGAGGAGAGGTGTATGGCTCCTAATCAGAGCAATACAAGTCATAATGTATCCACAATGGTAAAAATAAAGTATACAATGCATACTACATGATTCTAGGTCAATCTGGTCAAAAGTCAACTCTTGGTCAACTCTAATAGTCAAACTAGGTCACAGGAAGTCAAACTAAGTCAAATAAAGTCAAACAAGGTCAAACAAGTCAAGGTTAGTCAAATTTAGGTTAAAGTCAACTCCTGGTCAACATTCTAATCAAATTAGTCAAATACTAGTCATTTTAGGTAAATCCTAGTCAATTCTAGGTTAACTAGGTCAAATTTGACCTAAGGTTGACTTTGGTCAACCCTTAGTCAACAAGGGTCAACTAATAGGTGTTTAGGTTATTAGGTCCAATAGGGTTAGCCCAAAAGCCATAGGCTAGTATCCTAGGCCATAGGCTAGATAACTTATAGGTTTCTATATATAACCTATATTTAGAAAGTCATATATATATATATATATATATATATATATATATATATATATATATATATATATATATATATATATATTTATATATATATATATATATATATATATATATATATATATAAAACCTATATTTAGAAAGTCACATATATATATATATATATATATATATATATATATATATATATATATATATATATATATATATATATATATATTTATATATATATATATCAATATAGGCCTAACTATAATACAAGCACCCTCATATTTATATATAATGATAACACTGTGTATATCTAATACAATATATATATATCATATATATTTATTTATTTTATATACATATATATATATATATATATAACTTATATATATATTACATATATATAGAGAGAGGGAAGTGAGAGAGGGACATAGAGTGAGAGAGAGGGTTAACAGTGAGATAGAGTGAAAGAGAGAGAGCTGGACAGTAGGGGGGAGTTCCAGTTTCCTGGAACTGAAAACAGTCCCCCCCCCCCCCAACACACACAGTTACATATATACCTATATATGTATATACACACACAACTACAAATATACACAACTATAAATCCTCAAAACTCACCCACACTCACACATACATATATACTACATATATATATACTAAAAACACACTAATACATGTATAAAATATATCAAAATTTAGTTTGAAATTCGTTTTTACAAAATTGGAAAAAAACCCAAAATCTGGAAAATAGGGACTGTTTACTCGAACTAGGTAAACCCAATTTCACACACTAAAACGAGCTAAGGGTCGAATCCATAGGTTGGTAACTGATGCCCCACCTGTACCCTAGTGTCCTAGGTACCTGACACGACACCACGACACGAATTGACATGTCCAAACTCACAAAAACCCCACTCGAGTAAATTCAGATACACCCACGCGTGCACAGCGTCGTGCACGCGTTCCACACACTCGTGGACACACCACGAGATACGACACGTCTCGTGGTCATGCACACGTGTAGCCCACACATAGGGCTATACGATCCACACACTGACACGTGTCCACGACACTCGTGGACACGATACGAAACCCGTATCAGTCGTAAAAAACACGACTGATATACGCGTTTCGACAGCATCGTGCACGCGGTTGCACGTCTCGTGCTCGCGACACAGGACACGACGCATCTCGTGCTCGTGTCCTCGTGTACGCCACATATAGGGCTACATGCTCGTGTCATACGAGACACCCAAGTGTCGTGTCCGCACGACACGACACGCTCGAAGTTGCCCCCGCGCGCGTGTGCGCTGACAGCCCGTGTCCAGTGCGAGTGAGATTTCTCACTCGACACGACACGAAGCGACACCAAACTTTGGAGGCATGTTCGCGGACATTGCCCCCGTGTCCATGTCAAAAATCTCGTGTCCTAGTGCTCTGTGCAGTGAGCACGAGGAGCGTGGTAGTAGGGCACGCACGCGAGTCTCGTGCAGTGGGTTCATGTCCGTTTTGGACACGGACACGACTCGAAAATGTGTTCAGTCCACTTGGGTTGTGTCCTACATGTCTAGGGCTACCAGAAAATGTATTTCGTTTTACATTTTAACAAAAACACTTCCTTTGTGGCATTTCGTCAAACGAGGGTTTCTAGCTTAGGATACGTGTCCGATACGGACACCAAACCGACTCTAATTTTCACCAAACTTGACCCACAGTTCCCTGGTACCTAGATGCATGCAAATATGAAGAGAAAACACAATATTAACATGGTTTGAGGGTATTTACCTATTGATGCAAATCCAATGGAAAAACAAAGAGAGGGGGGTGTCCACTTCAACTTGGTGATGCCCAAAGCTCACGAAATCCTCGATAGCAGGCCCTAACTAGTACCCTCTAGTGTAGGGGAGTCCAATGCAAGAAACTAGAGGTGATTTGGATCAAAAATGATCAAGTTGTGGGTGTTTGAAGAAAATGGGATTTTGTCGGATTAAATTCATGTAAAATGATCATGAATTAATGTGAGGGGTTAATATAGGATGGTGTAGGGCTAGGGGGGTGCCCTTGGCTGGCCATGGCAAGGGGGGTGTCCTTGGGTTGCTTCCAAGCTAAGGAACATTGACTTCTAGGTAAAGGTAGTTTAGATCTTTAGGTTTTCAAGAAAATATCACAAAAGATAATATCTAGATATTTTCCCTACTTTAACTAACATGTAAATATCTAACCCCTTAGTTTCTAGGTTAGTAACTAATCTCTAGATTAGGCTAAACTAGGTTAGGGACTAACATGACACTAATCAACTAATTAAATAATAATAAATCACATAAATCCAAATAATTCTAAATAAATCCTAGAAAATTACCAAAATATCCTTTAGGCTAAAAAGCCCTAATTTGGTGTTCTAAGCCTATGGCTAGGCTCACATGATCATGGTTAGTCTCTAGGTTATGAAATCTCTAGGATTTATACTAGGGTTATACTAGCAAAGTCACAAAGTCATAAGTCGTGACTTAGAATAGTTTAACTTAACTAAAATCACCCAAAAATCATATTATGACTAAAATACCACTAATGAATAATAAAAATAATAAATTTTCAAAAATACCCCAATTTTAGAAAACTGGGTGTTACAAGTCTACCCACCTTAAAATAATTTCGTCCTCGAAATTTAGATGGTCGTACTCCTCCTAGGTCAAACCTCCAACAATCAGGGACGAAGCTACTACCTAGCAACATACAAGGTCAACAACCAAAATATGGGTGGTAGACCTATACTGGATCATGTCCAAAAATTGGCTGGCAGTTTTAGGTCATAAGGTGTCCTTAATCCAAATCGAAATCAAAAGTAACTCCATGGGGTAAATCAGGATGGAGTCTCGGGTCAGGAAAATCGTACTAAGCAAATGAAGCACACAATGGTATGCCTGAGTGGGACACTAAGGTCATGGGTGTAGAGTGTCATGTCTAGGTCATGTATGTGAAGTCAGTTTTGAGAAAACAACTAGTCTTGTGCTCCTAATTTAAAAGTCACGGTAATGTGCCTACGATGATCATAATTTAGAGTGGAAAAGGTCTATGGCCTAAATTGAACCAAAAATCGTGATGAAATAGCAGTGTAAAGGGGCAGGTTAAATGGGACAGTCCTGGTCATAGGTATAGACTAGGAAGATAAGGAAACAATAAATCACAGGGCTAAAAGGGTTACCATTCTATGGTCAAAGCTACTCTATCAAAAGGCATAGCATATATACATTAATCTATTTAAGAGGAAAATTCTTGACAAGGAAGTTAGTCAAGAATTATATTAACAACTAAACTACTCCTACTCCTACTCCTACTCCTACTCCTAAGTAAGAGATGAAGAAACAATAACAATCGACAAAACAAAGAACTACCAGGTCAAACTGATCACTAATAAAGAACAGGTAGGAGCAGATGGAATTGGATCTTAAGATAGATAAAATGAAGCAAGGTGGGAATAGAATTTAGAATAACAAAACCTGCAAGCACATCGCCAACTGCCTGAGCATCCTCAACTGTCATGGCGTAAGCACGCCCCTGCTGACCTCTTCCAGCCTGCTGCTAAAACTGTAAAAATCTCTGCTGCTGTGGCTGTAACGGTCCTCTCTGCTGCTGTCCTACCGGAGCCTTGGCTCCTGCTCCTGGTGCTGCTCTCTGTGCTACTCTGCCTGTGAACTGGGAACACTCCCTGAGCTGGTGGTCTGCTGCCCCACATAGTAGGCACCAGCCCAACCTCTTCCTGTACTCTCCTCATCCATGTCCCGATTTCTTACAGTAGGGACAACTGGTAGTCTGCTGTCTCGGGGCCTGCTGCTGCTGCCTCGGCTGCTGATACTGCTGTGGCTGCCTCTGCTGATGCTGATAGTGAGGCCTCTTGGCCTGAACTCCACTGTTGCCGGCTCCCTGTGTATCACGGCCCCTCTTGAGCTTCAGCTCAAGATCATCCTCAGCAGCCATCGCTTCTGCCAGAATCTCCTCAAAGGTGGCATTCCTGTCACTCTTGGTCAAGGACTTGACTTCCTTGACCAAGCCCTTCCTGAACCTCCTCGCCTTTGCTGTCTCGCTAAGGCCCTCCACAAATCTGCTCAACCGGCAAAACTCACCGGAATACTCCTCTACAGTCTGGTTCCCCTGAACCAGGTTCTCGAACTGGGTCTCCAAAGCACCGACTGCCTGATCCGGGAAAAACTTTCCCTTGAAGAGCTCCTTGAAAGCTCCCCATGTCTGCCCTGGAGTGCCTACTCTCGGGTCCATCTGATACCAGGTACGGGCAAGATCCCGTATCTGGCTGGCTGCTGCTTCTATCTGTAGTCCGGCTGGTATCTCTGCCAGTCAAAAAATCTCCTCAATGTGCTCAATCCAGTCATCAGCATAAAGAATCTCCTCTGTCCCCAAGAAGTCCCTGGGGTTCATCTTCTTGAAGTCCTGAATGCCCAGAATCCTCTGCTGTCGCGGCTGTCCCAATCCTTCCTGTGGCTGGACAGCCAACCTCTCCACCGTCGCTCTAGCCAGCTGATGGACCTCATCTATGCCCCTGGTAAACTCCGTCGTATGACGCTGCTGCTGAGCCTGCTGCGACTCTAGGAAATGCTAGAAGTATGAAAACATCTGTGCAGCATCCACTAATCCAGATGGCATCGGCGGCTGGAACTGCTGCTGGTGCTGCTGAAATTGTGGCTGACGAAACTGCAAGGGAGGCATGTCTGGGGTAGCTGGGATGGTCCTCCGAATAAGTAGAGGTGCACCCCCAAATGTGGCAGAAGCTCCCACATGAGCTGGAGTAAGGGGAGCTGTGGTCCCCGGGTCCTGGTGAGCTGGACGAGAGGTGGCAGACCTCTCAGTGGTGTCACCTGGACCGAGACGCTGTGATCGTGTCTCCACCATCCTGAAGACAGATCAATAAGGAAGTCAATAACAGTACAAGGATGATAGTATCAAGAAGGACAACATGAAATAGATTATACAAATTTAAACAAAAGTCAGTAGGTTCAAATCC